>JAIGNY010002180.1:357500-510000 GCA_020152595.1 Chiridota heheva
TTCTCAACTTAAATGTGGTCAAACCAAGAATTCGCAACCTAGATTCATAAAGAGATTCCTAACTTCGGGAATAAGTCTAGTGGCTCTTCGATGAACCTGCTCCAAATTGAACTTATCCTTCTCATAAAAGGGACTCCAAGCCTGAATAGCATACTCAAGGTGAGGTCCGACTAACTGCTTATACAAATTAAGAACAACCTCTCTACTAAAAAAAGAAATATTTGTTCTAATCAAAACAAGCATCCTATTTATCTTGCAGCTGCTAAAGCACACTGTTTAGAAGGCTTCAGATTGCTAGTAATGACAACACCTAGATCCCTTTCTTGATTTGCACAACCAAGATTTGAACCATTCATGCAGTAAATAAAAGCCAAATTGCTCTGACCAAAATGAATAACTTTGCATTTATCAACATTTAATGACATCTGCCATGTTTGGGACCGAGGAACTAACTTATCCAAATCAGTTTGCAAAAGTGAAGAATCCCTAGCATCATCAACAATCCTGGACAGCTTAGTGTCATCAGCAAATTTGCAAATCCTGGAGCCAAGGAAAACATCAGTTTCATTAATGAATATTAAGAAAAGAAGCGGACCCAATACAGAACCCTGAGGAACACCACTTGTGACCTGCTTCCATGGAGATACCTTCACCATTAACAACAACTCTTTGTGACCTGTCAACTAACCAAGAATATATCCAACTGGCACACTTTCCCTCCACACCAAGCGCTCTCGTTTTCATCATGAGCCTGCCCAATGGAACCTTATCAAATGCTTTTTGGAAACCTAAATAAATAACATCCACATTATGACCAGAATCAACTAGTTTAGTAACATCGTCAACTAACTCCAATAAATTGGAAATACAAGACCTCTAGGTAGAACCCATGCTGGGACAAGTTCAACAACCTATTGACCAGTAAATGATCCAGTACAACATCCTTAACAATGTACTCCATGACCTTGCACACAACACTAGTAAGACTCACTAGCCTGTATTTACAAGGCAAACTGTGGTCACTCGTTTTAAACATAGGAGTGACATTAGCAATTCTCCAATCGCTAAGAACAATACCAAGATCAAAGCACGTTGAAAATTTAATACTCATGGGAACGAAAGAACATCAGAACACTCACGTAAGACAGCAGGATATATACCATCTGGACCGGGTGCTTTGTTTGAGTTCAAACCCTTCAACTTCTTAGACACAACATCAACTGAAAAATCAACATTTTTAATGGAAACTGGAAAGTGCACACTAAGATAATCCACAACGTCATCAGTAGGGAACTCCTTAGTAAAAACAGACACAAAGTCGTCATTCAAAACCTTAGCCATATCCTTACTACTATTGATAGTAACACCATTATTACTCTGAAGGGGACCAACAACCCCATTAATTTTTTGCTTTGAGCGAACATAAGAGAAAAACGACTCAGGATTATTTTAACCTCTTTGGACAAACGTTTTTTTTTCAAAAAGCACTTTAGTATCTCTTATCAAACCCTTTGTAAACTTTTCATGATCCTTATACCTAGCAAGCTCCGCAGGACACCCACTGTGTTTATAGCAACGCCTCAACTTCTTCTTTTTTCCGAACAGACTGAAAAACCTCCCGAGACATCCACACGGGAGGTTTTAAGGATCTAACTCACGGAGCAAAGAAGCCCAATTGAATGACAATTTATCCTAAAGCATCCTTAAAATCTAAAACCAGTTTATTAGCTGGAGAAGCGTTTGTGAAACAATAGAGATCAAAGCTAATGAGGTCATGATCACTACACCCTACCGTACCGCTACTTATCACATTTCTAACCATTTCTAACTACTGAAAATCACCGATCCACGAAACCTTTGCTTCCACTCCACCCGCTCTCCCTCCTTCACCAACCTCTTCAATTTAAAAAAACGCATCCCCCCTACCTTTTGGGATCCGGATGCACCCCCACTTCTCCAAACCAACATCAACATGTTCTTGATTGTCAGACACACCATCCCACTTACACCCACCTGGACAATTCACTACCACCCCCCCCCCCCTCCCTCCCTCATCCCAAAGTTTACCTTGGTCTTTCTTCCTTCACGAAAGCTCTCCACAACCCAGTTTTCGTCCACTCCAAATACTGTCAACTCAGTAGACATTTCTATGACTACTCCTTCCTCTTCAACAGCAGCTCCACACAATAAGGCTTCTCTGCAGCCACCACCGCCGTCTGTCCTGGCCTCACCCTCTCCTCAAGATTACCCGATGGAATCTCTATCTATTTCTGCCGAGGCGAAGGCCATCCTCCTAGCCTTAAACTTCATAAAACTCTCTTTCCGCCCCCGTTTCGTCATCTTCTCTGACTCTAAATCCGTCCTCAATGGCATCTTCAACATGCTCTGACCCAACCCTACCATTCTACAAATCCTTAACAAACTCCACACTATTTCCTCCCTAGAAAAGAACATTCTCTTTTTCTGGATTCCCAACCACGTCGGCATCCCTGACAACATGAGAGCCGACAGAGCCGCCATCAAAGCTCTGTCAAATAACATCTCTCCTTTTCCTATTTCACACTCAGGCCTCCGTCTCTCCATCTCCAACTACATCAACAAAACCTGGCAAAACCCCTGGAATTACGAAACCAGTAATAAACTTCACACCATCAAACCCAAAGTCGGAACCAACACCCCTCTGCATAGTCGCAACCGTAGGGAAGACATCGTTGTCACCTGCGTTCGCCTCGGCCACTCCTCTCTTACTCACTCCCATCTCTTATCCGGTTCCCCTGCCCCTCTCTGCCCACTTACAACATCGATCTCTCCATCAAGCATATTTTCTTAGCCTGTTCCCTCTACCAGAGCTTCAGATCTCTTTTCTCCTCACTCTCCTCAATCTTGGACCTATTAGAAAACGATTCTTCTTCAGACAACTTGCTCCGCAACAACAACCTATTGCACTACATATAATCTCATCCCCTCCTCCCCTTCTACACCTAACCTTACACACCCCTTTCTTTTCACCTAACTTTTTCTCCAACATTCAGCTTTTCCCCTTTATATCCCGTACAAACCTTCAATCTCCTCATTATCCTTACTCTTTCACCATTATTTGTTAACACCCTCTTGGCATATTTGACTATGTCTGTCGCGGTGCCGTTAAACATCAACAAACCAAACCAACCTGAAAATCAAATCAAGAAAATTACTACCACGCGTGGGAAACAACACATGCTGGGTAAAAAAACAGTCAGATACAGCTTCCAGAAAATCTTTACCATGTGGACCACTAGTACAAAGATTTCAATCAATGTCTGGAAAATTAAAGTCCCCCAAAACAATAACCCTCCTAGAAGCAACTTCCTGAAGCAGTCAAGCAACTTCTAATTGTTCTCAGGGCTAGAATGTGGTGATCTATACACAACACCAACAGCCACTGAACTACCAATATCGCCATCAACAATAAGCTAACACCATAGGCAATTTGAAAAACCAAAAGAAAACTGAGCAGTCTAGTCTATACAATTAAAACTGTCTTTCACATACAATAAAACGCCACCTCTTTTTTCATTGAGAGTATCTAATCTGTCTTGCCTGAAATCTAAATAATCTGGTATATGTACCTCTGAATCACTAATTTCACGATAAATCCAACTCTCAGTAATACCAATTATATCAGGTATACTAATTTAAATCTACAAACATTTCAAAACATAACCTTAAATATATCACTGGAACAATCCCTATCCTCAGAAACATGCCTGACAGGTGGGTTTAAGCTCTTACCCCCCGTGACTAGTTTAAAGGACTGAGATTCTTAATTTCCTTATTGACACCCTTGGCGATAACACGAGCACCTTTCCTAGTTAAATGCAAACCATCTCTCATGAACCAATCAACCCAAGATCCAAACTTATTCCAGAAATGTACAAAACCGAACTCAAACAGACGACAAATACTCTCTAGCCAACTAACGATCAACAACATCTTATCTATCATGAAGGAACTACCCCTACGCGGCAACAGACCCACAACTAGAACCCTACAACCTATGTCCTTCAACTCAAATAACAAATCAATGAAACTACGCCTAACAGAATCAACATTTCTTCTTAAATATCATTTGTACCAATTGAAACTACGACGGTATCTTCACTCTTACATAAAGTCTCAACTCGAGAACTAGCATCATCAACCCTAGCCCATGGAAGACACACCCTAATCCTTCTCTACAATCTACTCAATAAAACTCTGTGTCAACATACCTTACAAGTGAATCCCCTATCCACAACACCTTATCCCTAACAGAATCCACAGGCAACGTACCAGATGAATCAACAACCTCACGACCAGTGGTACCTGTACAATCATCAACTACAGACAACCCTACATTAGGCTTGTCAACAAAATCTGATCCAAGACTATCTACCTGAACAGAACCCCTATCAAATTTCTCACCCAAAGAACTATCAACATCACATATCTGACTATCCACATCTAAGCCACAAAACTTAATCTGCACACCAGCATCAACCTTTTCAATACAACTACAACCAGAAAGTCTCAACTCCAAAGCCTTCAAACTTGTACACTTTGAACTGACAAATACAAAACTATCAACTAAAGCTTCCGCAAAAACCATGTCTCACTGGACTCCTGGAAATCAATCCACATTTTACAGCTATCACAGCTTATCGAACTCTCCATGATCATACAATACAATTAGCAAAAGCAAAAAACCAAAAGCAACAACCTAAAAGAGGAACAATAGGCCCAACAATACCCAAAGAAACACCTTAGCTTCAACACACAATATACTAGCCTACATTAAACACATAAGCCTATTCACTTAAATTTAAAAAATAACATAACAAACCCTAACACAACAATACCAAAGCCTAGCTTACAACAACTGTAAGGCCTATCCTAGCTTACAACAACAGCAACAAAGTGTGTAATAGGATACACTTAGTATACCACACAAACCAGCAACAACAACAACAACAAAAATCTAACAATTGAGGAAACTAATGAAAACAACAAAATCAAAAATATGCAGAAAAAATGTAAAAAACAACAATATGGTAAAACTTAGCCTGAATAAAATTCAAAATCCAGATGAAAATATTCACAAATTGAGACAAGGATTGAAACACTTATGTATACAGTCACAACTACAGGAACATAGTAAATATGTGTTCTAAAAACGTCCCCTGTGTAATTGTGCGATGAATAGTATATTAAATTGCAAAAGAGGAGAGTATATAAAGATGTATCTACTACATTAATACATTTTTTGACACCTTTATTCAGAACCACAGGATATTGTATAATTAATTCTGCCTCTGATGATATGCTTATTTGCATTTCACCCATGTCATCAGTATTTAGGCAGAGTGTTCAACAAATTTACCAAATAGAGGGAGTGTTAAGAATTTATTACGGAAGATATTCTATCATCAAATGATGGCTTAGGTATCTTAGGTAAGAACTGCCCAGCCCACTGGCATAACTTTCTTCATGTTTTCACAATAGTACACCATCTGGGGTAAAAGACCTTTCTAAATATAGATGTACATTATCCAATCACAGACAAAATTGACCACTAAAACATTTTTTTTTTAAAGGATTACTACAACACTTTGGGTGGGCTAAGAGCTTTCTTATTTACATTGTTTGCATATGATGAAATCTGCCACGTACTAAATCTTGATCCGTCAGCTACAAATCAGAAACTGAAAAGAAACAATAGTAGTTTGTATATACTTTGTTATTACTTGCTCCGATTGCTTTGTCAAATTTGCTCTGTTGTGATGTGTGTCAGTAAGGGTGTAAGAAGCAAACGTTTCCTGGTTACAAACAAAACATTTTTGCATTGAAATTGAGTGTTGCTGCCATTCAGAAATCTCCTCTTGACAGAGTAGCCTTGTTACATTGCAATTTGTAATTTGGTTTATCTTCATTCCCCAATTTCACCTCCTAATCAGGAAGGAAATGCTCTTAGTTTGGCAATTCCTACCCACCTCTGCTTTCTATGCCTCCATTTGCCAGATGAGCCAACAGAATCTTAAAGTAAAATTAGGTGAGTAATGAATAAACAGTGGATGAATGTAAATTCTTGTATGTTGTCATTAGTTTATGTCTGTCCGAAAATACGAATTCCTTTGTCACTTTTTACAGGGGATGGAAACTGGTACGCGCCGCAAGAATCAGACATAACCCCCATCGAACCGATTCATAACAAAAATCAGAATGTCTGGCTGTTCAACATTGCCTTTGACCCCAACGAAAAGTTTGACGTTTCACATCAGCATCCAGATGTGGTCAAGATGTTACTCGAGAAGCTAGAGGGCTATTGGAAGTCTTCGGTCCCTGTTCAGTACCCCAAACCGGACCTTCAGGCTGACCCCAAATATCATGATGGTGTTTGGGGCCCCTGGAAAAATGATACTAAAGTGTAGAAAATGTTCTTTAATATAAAAAATTAAATGAAAAAAAAAAATATATATATTTTTCTAGAAAACTGTTCATACAGGTGTGGGTTTAGCATGTTTAGGTTGAGTTTAGAAGAAGACACTGCCAATTGTTATAGGTATATGGCATTGTATAGGAATCCTTTTTTTTTTTGGTTTTTGTCGCAGAAGTATACAATTCTTTTAATGTAATGAAAAATGAAAAGACAAACAACATGATAAATAGATGGAAAGGAGAACTAGACCCATAAATGAGGGGTTTTTGGTGAATTTTTTATTATTTATAGAGGAGCTCTCGACCGAAAAGTGAGGGCGTCTTTTTGTGGGCATTTAATCTCGCGATCATTTGTTCATGGATTTATTCTCAATGAAAGTTTGCTCACTCGGCGAGTGCTCTTGATCGAGCGTTCATTGTGTGTTCATATGTCTAGCTTCTGCACACGTTAGTCCCGTGCCTTTGTACGATATGCAGTACGATAGCGACAAAATTGGGCCAAGTCCTAGTAGGCCTACAGGGTTTAGTAGGCCTACGGGGCCTACGGGGCCTAGTAGGCCCACGGGGCCAAGTAGGCCTACGGGGCTTAGTAGGCCTACAGGGCTTAGTAGGCCTACGGGGCCTAGTAGGCTTACGGGACCTAGTAGGCCTACGGGGCCTAGTAGGCCTATGGGGCCTAGCAGGCCTACGGGGCCTAGTAGGTCTACGGGGCCTAGTAGGCCTACGGGGCCTAGTAGGCCTACGGGACCTAGTAGGCCTACAGGGCCTAGAAGGCCTGTGGGGCTCAATAGGCCTACGTTAAACTTAAAACTTGATATTTTTAGCCGCTATATAATCCTAGCCCAAGGATGCTCTCGATCTCGATCATTTAGAAATGATGATTATGACGAGAGTTTTCTTCATATTCACCAAGGAGTTTTAAACAATGTAAGTCATGATCTATATTAATTTGATAATTTATCTATAAATTGGGATTCCAATCAAACAGAATCTCAAAATAATGGGTCATGTGACTATTTTGACATCAACAGTTTTAACCAGACAAATAACAATGCGGGGCTCTCATTATTTCATTTAAACAGTCAAAGTCTTAATAATAAGAATTTTAACAATATTCTGGATTATCTTTCGTTACTTCATAATAATTTTTCTGTAATTGGCTTTACCGAGACATGGTTTGGAGATCACAATGTATCGCCTCTTATTATGTTCATAATTATTCTTTAATTGAAAAACGTAGGGATGTAACTAGTGGTGGTGGAGTCTGTACGTTTGTAAAAAAATGGGCTCGTATACCAGAGACGTGATGATATCTCTGTTTTCAACGATTGCATTGAAAGTACTTTTATCGAGTTAAACCTTGTTAGCAGCAAAAGTAAAGTAGTAATACTTGGCGTAGTGTATAGACCTCCAAGTAGTTCTCTTTTATACTTTAATGAAACTTTTGATCATATTATATCTACAATAGGTAATGGAAATTAGCAATGCTACATTATGGGTGATTTTAAAATAGATTTACTTACATGTAATGCTATTGACTTTTTAAGTAATCCTTATACTAATTGTCTCTATCCATTAATAACAAGCCCAACCTCATTTATTATCACTTATTGATAACATATTTACTAATGTAACTAATAATAGCACTCTGTCTGGTATAATTTTTACTGATCTTACTGATCACTTCCCATTTTTTTGTAAAAGTTATGCTCATAAGCCGAAGCTAAAGAAAACTTCAATTTTCGTAACTTTTTACAAGTAGATATAAATTACTTCACTCAAAAGGTGGGGAGTGTTGACTGGAGTGCAGTGCTTCTCGACAACAATGCTCTTTATAATGATTGATTTTCGTATATTCAAGCAAAAACGAATAAACGTAAAAAACACCCATGGATTACCATAGGCATTCTCACTTTGATTAAGAAGAAAAACAAACTATTTAAAATTTACCTCAGTAACCCCTCAGATACAAGTGAGACTAATTACCAAAAATATAGAAATAAACTAAACCACGTTCTTCGCATAGCAAAGAAGTTTGAAGAAGTTCAACATGATTCCAAAGGTACATGGCCAATTATGAATAACTTACTTCATAAGGAAAAGCTAGAACAACTGTTAATAATACTTTTAAAGACAACGACAATAAAATTCAAAACCCAACAAAAATTGCTAATGATTTTGATAGTTACCATGTTGAAATTAATCCTTCTTTATCACAAAATATACAATCTCGAACGCATGCTAAGCATTTTCTAAAAAATAATACTCACAATCCCCACTCTCTTTTTCTTATCCCAACGACCCAAGAATGCAAAAAGAAGTTCTGAAAGATAGCCTACCAATGTTTGAATTCAAATAAAGCTGCTGGTTTTAATAACTTTTAACCCTTTTTTATGAAGAAAATAATACACTTAATTGTAGCCCCTTTAACACATATCTGCAACGTTCCTCTTTCAAATGGTATTCTTCCTGACAAACTGCAAAAGTTATCCCTGTTTATGAAACAGGTGATCCTAAATCTTATGGTAATCATCGCCCCATTTCTGTTCTCTCATGTTTTTCTAAGGTACTTGAACGGATTGTAGAGTATATGATTTTTAAATAAGCATGATATAATTTTTGATGGTCAATATGGTTTTCATCAAGGCATGTCCACTGAATTAGCTCTTTCTGATGCAGTTGATATAGTGCCCTTGATAAAAAATATATAAAAACTTACATCCATAGGAATTTTCCTTTATTTATCAAAGGCCTTTCATACAATTGATCACGATAAATTAAGTTATAAGTGGTCCCATTATGGAATAAGTGATACCTGTTTATCTTGTTTTGTAGCTATTTGTCTAATAGAACGCAATTCACGTATTTAAATAATGTATATTCTGATCCCCTTTTCATTCAATGTGGTGTTCCGCAAGGATCAATTTTAGGTCCGCTCCTTTTTAACATTTATGTAAATGATATAAGTCAACTATCATCAAATTCTTCACTGTTTTTTTCGCAGACGTTACTAATACATTTTTTTATTTTTGGTGACAATTTTATAATCTTCAACAACTAGTTTGTAATGAGCTTGATCTTTTTCACAACTGGTTTACCGCTAACAAATTATCCCTTAATATTAATAAAACTATGTAGTATTTAGTAATAGTGAAGCTTACTTTGATTTTGAAAATCATCTTAAAGGGAAACCTCTTGTGCGTACTAATAAGATTAAGTTTTTAGGAGTTTACTTGATTCAAAACTCCCATGGCATGATGCCATATAGATTTTATTTCAACCAATGATTCAAAGGGTGTCGGTCGGTATATTATCTAAGCTTAAGCATATCTTGCCCAAACATTTTCTTTGCTGTATCTATTTAAGTTAGCATTGCCACATTTCTCATATTGTTCAACATTTTGGTCTGCCTGCAGTAAATCTAACATGAATAATACAATAGTCTTTCAAAAACGTGCAATTCGTCACATTACAAATCTTGATATTTATGATCACACGAGTTCTTTATCTTTCGTAACCTGTTAAAACTGCCAGATCTATTAAGCACTAACATTGCTATTTTTACCATTAAATGGTAGCTTACCCAACTATTTTAATTCGTTCTTTACTGAAAACAATTAAATACACTGGTATAACACAAGACAGCACAATAACATACATTCCTTTCCTTGTCGTAATAATACCGCCTTAAAAGTAGTCTAAGAAATCGTGCATTAACCTTTATAATTCTTAACCACTTGGAATAAGATCTTTAAAAACAGATATACTACTCTGTAAACATCTTAGGACATACTTATCCAAACGTATTGATTTTTGTATTGTTATGTTAAAGGATTATTTTTTTTGAGGGGGGGGTTTATATTATTGTGTCCCCTATTCATGTAAACAACTATGTATATAATCAAAGTAGATTAAGTCCAAAATTAATGAAAAAGTCTGACTAAAGGGAAACAAAATATAACGAAAAACGAGCCCAATCGGCTTCTTAAAGAGGCGATATCGTCATATGTGCACAATATTTAGAATTCCTATTAAATTTTTTGATGGGTTGAAATTTGCTGCGCGATTCGTTGTCTCGTTTATTTCGACTTTTTGCTTTCATCTTCATCATTTTTTTTCTCAAAAATTTTCATTTGGTGACTATCATTGTAGTATAATAATACTAAAATTTCACTTTCGCTTTCTGACAAAAAAGCATTGAAAAAACAAATAAGTTTCTCGTCACAGTAACGTAATGCGCTGTGTATGTAATTCTGCACACACAACGTACATGCTAGTGTCTGGCTGTACTGTGTGGTACAAACAGACAGAGGATCGGATCTTGCCTTCACAACCGGAAGTGACGTCAAAATAAAGTACCCCCATTTTTACCGTATCTTACTGAGACGCGCCCCTCTCTTTAAACTTTGGAGGGGGGAATGCAACTTTTTCCCCTGTTGTAATTCACTTCTGATAACAATGAGTTTTGTTGCTTCTTCATGATTTTAAGAGTCAAGCAACTCATTGCTGCAAAAACCATTATGACCTGACGTCCGGTTAAGACTGGGACAATTCCAAGATAGCAGCCGTTGGCCGGCGATCCTGAAAATAGGATAAACGGATGTAACCTCCTTTATATTTGGTATAAAACAATCATTTTTATTAAACATGGGTTTAAGGAAACGCAACTCATTTCTACCAATAGAATTTTGACTTGACTCCCGGAGGTGGGATAAATATGGGTAACATCCAAGATGACCGCTGCCGTCGCCGACCCTTCTTACAGACCTGGGGCATCGTGGGGGCCGTCCACGGGGCATCCCATAAAGTAGTTGACAGCAGCCCGGCTTTCATTCTTGAACAGGTTCAGTGCCAATTCCGTCAGAAGCTGGAGGGGGGATGGCTTCAGCCCCCTCACAAATTTGCAGACCTGTAATAAAAATTGATGCCGTATTTTTGCCTTTCGTCATTGCAAATAAAAAAAAACTAATAAAACTGCTTCCAGCCTGTGACCCACCATACAAGTGCACACGTACATTACAATTAAGACTTTACGTTCATAAATCGTATAAACTTTGAAAGCTTTAACAATAAATCATATACACTGTTTAAGGGCCAGTTATCGTCTCTATTACGCGGAGTAAATAGATTTCAATTCGTGTGTTTTGATTGGTCGAAACACAATGGTACAATGTACACTTAAATTGATAGTCCAATCAGTATCGTTTTTAATAAAATGTACGCCGCCACATTTTAATCACGATATATGGCATTTGCAACTTGTCTGGCTTCTGTCCACAAGCTACATCCCACCACATTCCTCTCCTTCTCGACTGTCGTTCTCCAGGTCGTTCTATGGCGACAAACTTTCCTACTCCCCTCTGGTTTTCACGTCATAGCTGTCACACAGTGCTTAATAGTGCTCATTAGCATCACATGACCAATCCAGTCCCACCTTCTTCGTTTAATTTTAGTGCTGATTTTATCATGTTCAGTGATTCTCAGTATTTCATCGTTAGATATTACATATGGCCATCTGATCTTCAAAATTCTCCTGTAACATTTGAACATCAATGTATCCAGCTTTTTATTATCTGCTACATTAACTCTCCATATCTCGCAACCATACAAGAGTACAGACTTAATAAGAGAGTTTAACAGTCGTACTTTTGTATATATTGAGAATGTGCTTGAGTTCCATATCTTATTTAATTTCATAAGTGCTACTTTGCTTTAGAGATTCTGTTTTGGATATGGATATCTTCCTCGCCACCACCTTCACTGTTGCTTCGGGGTATTTGAACTTGTTTACTTTATTTAGTTGTTGGTCATCGATATAAACTTTGTTTGCACATTTGCTGTTAACTTCCATGAGCTCTGTCTTATCCTTATTAATTTTTAGCCCAGTTTGTGCAGCATACTGATTGAGCCTGGTCACTTTGGTTTGCATGTGTTGATATGTAGATGAAAGTAGAGCGATATCTTTAACAAAATCTAAGTCCTCAAGGGTTGACATGAACTTCCATCTAATTCCATTCCTGTTATTATCAGTCCTTTTTCTCATCACCCAGTCTACCATCATCAGAAAAAGGAACCCTGACATTACATCACCTTGCTTTACACCGCTTTTGACTTGAAGCCATTCAGATTCCACACCATCATCTATAAATGCACATTTACTGTCTTTAAAAGACGTTTTAATCAAACATATTATCTTTTGTGGAATACCATAGGCTGCCATTATTTTCCAGAGGTTTTCTTTGTCCCTCAGTCAAACGCCTTCTCGAAGTCAACAAAGGCGGATATATATGGTTGAATGCCATTCAGCCACCTGTTCTAGAATGTTGCGCAGGATGAAAATTTGCTCGGTGGTACTCCTTCCTCTTCTAGATCTTACTGTCAACACCATTTCTAATTCTGTCGATTAAAACTCTTCCAAATATTCTGCTTGGTATGGATGTTAAGGTTATTCCGCGCCAGTTATTGCATACAGTAGTGTTGCGTTTTTTAGGTATTTTTGTTATCAGTCCTTGCTTCCATGATTTTGGTATAACTTCCTTTTCCCATACAATTCTGAATAGTTCTTCAAGCCATAATACTGATGTGCATATATCAGCTTTTAACAACTCGGCAGTTATATTATCCTTGCCTGCAGCTTTGTTATTCTTCAGCCTCATCAATGCCTCTTTTATTTCACTTCTTGTAATATAACTGGTACTGATTTCGTCTATTTCAGAACACATGTTGTGTTAGGATCTGGAAAACCAGGATCAGGTCTATTCAGTATCTCCTCGAAATGCTATTTCCACCTCTCTCTTTTTTACTTTTCATACGTTTATAGATTCCCGTCCTTGTCTCTTATAACACTCCCAACCTTGGTCCTTTCATTGCAAATTGTTTTGGTTAATTTGTAAAGCTCTTTCATTCTGCCATTACTAGCTGTTTCCTCTGCAGATGTAGCAAGGTCGTCAACCCACTTTCTTTTATCTCTCCTTAAGCTTTTCTTCACATCTTTTGTCTTTTTCAGCATACTTAGCTCTCATAATATCTTTAATTCTAATTGACTTGGCATTCTTAATCTTAACCTTCAGCTGTTTTCTCTCCTCAACACATTTCCAACTTTCTCTGCTGATCCATGGCTTTTGGCTCTTCTTTTTGTACCCAAGGACCTTTTTAGCAGCCCCATTGTATACCTCTTCAAATGTCTGCCACTTACTCTCAACTTCTTCAATGTTATCAGGTACTTCAATTCACCACAGCAGTATTTTAAACTTCACATCTATTTCGTAGTTCAACTGAAAACTCTTCTTTGATTGCTGGTTGCTGTAACTTGATGGTGTTCATACTTGAGTCAACATGTCTTTGTTATCGGTTTTCCTTTCAGTTTTCAATCAAATCCTATCCGTATCAAGTGGTGATCACTTGAAATGTCATAATGATATGATATAAGTTTAGAGCACAAAAAGACAGGGTGGAAGGCCACATGGTGTCCAGGCCCCGTGGAGGATCACAGTAAAGCCCGGATATATAATAAGGAAAAACAAAACTTTTGACATATGACCTTGCACCACACGCTCGAGAATTGCTAATACATATTAACAGATGACGTCATATGCAAATTTAGTATAAGCAGAGAGCGTGACGTGATTCGCTCTATACTATGTATTCACTTGGTTGGAAATGTGACCTGAGGTCATCAGACCGCATAGCAACCGCGCGCATTCACCCCGCATTGGAGTGAAAACAAAGCGACCAGGTACAGCTGTGTTTGTTTACATGTCGTACGTACCGCATACTGTAAATGCATAAGAACTTGCCCACGTGTATCGCGCAAAGGTTTGTTTTCACTCCAGAAAATGATCTTATCTCCCGGATGTGACGTGCACCAACCATGAATTAAAAAGAACTCTATTTTAACTCCATGCACCAACCAAGTGAATAGAGCGAATGACGTCACGATCTCTGGTATAAGTGTTTTGCAGAGAGAGCAGCCGACAGGCTTTAGTGGAAGAAGACCTGCAGTGACTTCCACTCCAACCTCAACCCCCGCAAGTTCTGGTCCTCCTTTCACCGCCTATCAGGCTCCAGGGTTTTCACTCCCACTCCTTCCATGACCGACCCATCTACTAATCAGACTGTTCATCATCCTCAAGATAAGGTCAATCTTCTCAACTCCACCCTCTCCACTATCCAATCTTTTCCCACTCACCCAGACTTATCCACCCTCAAGCTTAGCCTGGTCACCAATTATGTCTGCACCAACTGTTACCTTTTGCCCCACTTTCAATCCCGACCCTCTCTTCTCTCACCCTCTTGAGACCCCCCTTCACCCAATTCAGGATCTTATGTACTCCCTTAACAGGACCAAAAATACTGCTCCCGGTCCTGACCGCATCCACTATATTGTTCTCAAAAACTTGTTTCCCCCTCCATCTCCAAATTCTCTCAATCTACAATGCTGCTCTTAACCTTCGCTATTTAAATTTGGCAAGGTCATTTTCTTCACTAAACCCCATAAAACCATACTAATCCACTCAATTACCGCCCACAACCCCTCTCCCCACCCTGGGGAAACTTCTGGAGAAAATCCTTGCCCGCCGCCTCTACACCCATCTTGAGGACAATGATTTCTTCAGCCCATACCAGGCGGGGTTTCGCCCCACAAGTCCACCGCCGACCAAGTCTTTAAAATGACGGAAAGTCTATATCATTACGCCAACAAAGCCAACCCCTCCCTTGTCCTTTTTTTGATGTGGAAAAGGCCCTTTATGCCGTTTGGCATGACATCTCCCGCTACAAACTCCTCAGCCCTCACTTCCAAATCCCTCGACCAAAAAGAAAAATTACTCGGCTCCTCTCCAGCTTCCAGTCCCATCGCCGAAGCTTTCTCCAAATTACAGGGCTACCGCGCCACCTTACTATCTCAAGCTGGGGTCCCTCATGGCTCCTTCCTCAGCCCCTCCTTTTCTTCTCTATGTCAATGACATCCCCCTCCCGACCCACCAGTTAGTCTCTTACAGTTTGCGCACGACATCGCTATTTGTGGCCCCTCCCAAGACCCTCAACCACGCCAATGCCATCCAACATTACCTGACCAATATCTACACCTGGTGCATTTAATGGCGCATCAAACTCAACCCTGCCAAAACCATCTCTCTCCCCATCTTCAGCCCTAACCGCAATAACAACACCCTCATTGCCTTTCCCGTCGTCACCCTCCAGAACACCACCATTTTACTCCAACTCCGCAAAATTTATCGGGCTTACCCTCCACTCCAAACGTTTCCGCTTCTCCTGGTGGAGCACTTCTTCTCCATCATTTAAGCCGCCCGCGGCAGACTTGCCAAACTTGCCCGCACCAAAACCAACCTCCATCACATTATCACACCTAGGTCCACTCTCCTGCTCTAATAAGCATCCATTCGACCCCTCTTTGAATACGGTCTCGCAGCCACCTACAACGCCACCTTCAAGGTCCTGGACGACATACAAGTCATACAGAACAAAGCTCTACGCGTTGGCCTCCAACTACCCCGCTCCACCCCATCCCTCTTCTTCATTTAAAGGCCAACATCCCCACAGTGCGGTTGAGAGCCCTCAACGCTTCTGAACCCCTCTAACCCTATAACTAACCCTTTGACCTTCTCGCATCTTCACTAATGCCCACTCTCCCACCTCCCGTTTTTCACCCCCGCCTCTGTTCCACCAAAACCTCCCCCTCCCAACCAGCAGCCCCGCCCCTGATCCTAAGCCAACCCACTAATTTGTCTTCTCTGGATTCGACTGCTTTATCCTAACCACTTAAGTTAGCCTCTAAGCCGTTTGGTTTTTCCCATACTTGGTTCTTGGTTACCCTCGGTTGCTTGTTCCCCCTCCCCTTCGCGGCTTACACTGTAGTCACACCTCTATACATACCTTACTCTACGGAACCCTGGCAATTACAGTCACGCCCGCATACTACGCCCAACAAAGACAGTACCCTCACGTCAACCTCACATTTACCCACAACCAGACATAGAAGCATTATACTCTACCTCTTCCCTTCAGCCGCCCCCGCCCCCTGTTACTCACAGTCCGTTACTCACATAACTGCATACTCTCCACACGACAGAACCTTGGCAATTACACTCACAACTACACACAACGCCTAACAAAACAGCCCCTCTCGCCACCTTCACAACGCCCCACATCGTCACATACAAACACACAGTACTCCTCCCCTCCAAGCTACAGGATCCCCATCCCCTCCCCCTCCACCATTCTGTACTTTTGTTCTCCCTTTTTTGTTTAAAATTATTTATTTACCTGTACCTGTTTGTTCTGTACTTGTTAGGGATTTGCCTTCCCCCACCTTCCCCTTCTTTTGTTCTCTTATTTTTAAAATTTTGTTCTTTACCTGTAAAACCTGTTTGTTTCTCGCTCTGCCCTGGCCCACTCGGAGCACTGTACTGGCTAGTGAGATAAAAAATCTCACTCAGTATGCTACATGCTATACACTACTTGCAATACTGTGTGAGACAATCTAACACATTTAAGATTTTCATTTTTACCTATCATACGACCAACACTTTTACAAATTGTGATGGCAAAACCATTAAAAATAGTACTGAAAAGCTACCGATTTAATGACAATAATATTATAAACTTACTAAATACATTTTTATATCCTTAAATACAACAAAAAAGAATGAAATTGAATGATTTTCAGAGCTAATCATTTACCTTGACAACTTTGTCCGCCCGACTTGCGACGGGCGTACACAAATAGATTACGCTGGCGAGTGTTATTTTTCGGATATTCGCATTTACGATCTTTCACGAGAGACAACAAGTTACCAGCGCGAGAAAAAGTTTACATCACATATTACGATGGAGGAGCATGTTTGATATGCAATAAAATATCATTTGAGCAAAATAAAATATATGTGGCAAAACGGTCAAAAAATATTTGGGAAAAGAAAGTCTAGCTTAGTCAATAATTGTTCTTCAGGCAATTATTGCATATTTGTTTTTGTGAATTTCATGTCGTGATGCTCAATACATAAGTGTAGGAACGGGGATGGCAGGGGGAACGTGCCTCACACAAAAATGAATAAAGTGCCCCTTTTGAAAATGAAAAGTTAACCTCAACTACTGAAAAGGTGCAAGAATTTGTGGCGGAATTTGCGGACTCTTTTAAACAAATATTACAAAAGTGCCTATTCAAAATTAATACTGCTTGGGCTCAGAGATTCTATCTACTGGGGCGGGGGTTTTTATTTATTTAAAAAATGAAATTACAGTTTTGTCAATTAGATTGTAGACGTGTAACAAAATATTTCGTTTCAAAGATCATTTCTATATTTTGGCTCAATAATCGCCATACTTCTTACCCCGGAATTCAGCCTCATGGCGAATAACTACATGAAAAGTGGGCGGAATTTTCCTACCGAAAGTGGGGCAAAGTCAAAGGTTTGGGGGACAAAATCACACTAAGATGCAAAAAATAATATTACAAATGGTGCAAATTCGGGGGGGATAATTCCTAACAATTTCCATCTTAAACACCGCCTGTGTACATGAACAACGGTGACCGATATTGTTAGTATTCTCGTTTACATTCACCATGTGATAAATGTTACGTATTGTTGTCAGATCTCCTTTATACTTTCAACATCCAAGCTATGTTATCATTGGTATGTACGCTAGTTGTTCGATTTAGTGGTGTACACTCGCAGATTCTTTTGCCGCTTGGCCATTGGATATGGACGTTTGCAGTGTTTTTAATTAGTTAGGTACAGACACTTCAACGCATTGTACAGTGATCCACGGCGGAGAAGGATCAGTGAAATAATTTCTTATTTTAACCAATTTACAACAGTCATTGAGGTTTAAAACGTAGGTGGCCATTAAGATTAAGTCTTTTTGAGTATGTTTCATGCTATTTTTACATAGTAGGACAATTTTTTAACTTAAAATTACAACAGCCACAAATTTATCGCGGAAAGGCTTATATTGGGCCGTGCGTCGTCAATATTCGGTTACACTATTATGTTGAGCAATGTAACCGTTTTCCATTGTAATTTGCAACGACTTCTGACTGTACAGCCGATGCATATGGCTACAGTACACAGTCATATGTTATCTGACTACTGGCAGGCAAACGGCGCATCTGTTAATTGTCATACCTTTGTTTTTGTTAAGGAGATGCGATCGGACAAAGCAGAATTTTGTACATCAAGATAATAATAATAATACATTTTTATATAGCGCATTATACCAAACGGTCTCAATGCGCTTTACATAAACAAATATAACATGAGAAAACATTAAGATAAAATAAGAAAACCTTAAGATACAAACAATAAGAGAACGAAAAACCATACTTAAAAAGATACAAGCAGGGTAAAGATACAGGGTCCAATGAGGGGAACTCATGAAAAGGTGTGTTTTCAATGCACTTTAAAAAATATCTAAAGTAGGGGCATTTCTGATGTAGATTAGGAGAATGTTCCAGAGTTTAGGGGCTGCAGATTGAAAAGAACGTTCACCTTAAGTCTTGGTGTTAATTTTTGGCGGCTTTAGGAGAATAGCACTGTTAGATCTAAGTGAGCGAGTTGGTAATTGTAACGTGATTAAGTTGGAAATATGATTTGGAGCAAGACCATGGATGGCTTTGTATGTGAGGGTGAGAAGCTTGTACTTTATTCTTTCACATATAGGAAGCCAATGAAGTTGGTGGAGGATGGGTTTAATGTGAGATTTCTTACTTGTGAGAGTAACTAATCTGGCAGCAGATGTCAACTTATGTGATGAACAGCTGTTAAAATTACAGATATTATGATGTTATTTCATTTTCTACCTGGGTATCAAATACGTTGATTGAAAAAAGTACCATTTTCTCAAGTCTCAAGCCTTGTCGGTTAGTATTCTTCGTTTATTGTATCATGCTTAGGCAAACTTGAAGCAGTCAAGTTTGGCAAAAATTGACATGCAAATATTTTCACATCTTGTACAGACTCAAACTCAAAGGTGGGGGAGTGGTGGGAGGTTCTGCAAGAGAATAAGTTAGTTTTTAACGTTACGCTTAACCCACAGGTGTTCTAGCATTAGGCCAAGGCCTATATACAAATTATATATATATATAAATATATATATATATATATATATATATATATATATATGTATAAGTTATATATTACAAACAAAACAAAATATGATATAGCCAACAGATTATATATCTTGAAACTCCTGTTTCCTTCTTCATATGAAGTTAAACTTCATACCACTGAAGAAGGAAACAGGATCAAAATATTTGGTTTTTAAAATAATCTGTTATATATATACTTTGTTTTTTATATATATATATATATATATATATATATATATATATATATATATATATATATATATATATATATATATATATATATATAATATATATATATATATATATATATATATATATATATATATATATATATATATATATATATATATATATATATATAAATATATATATATATATATATATATATATATATATATATAGCATATATATATATATATATAGCCTATATATATATATATATATATATATATATATATATATATATATATATATATGTATATATATATATATATATTTTATATATATATATTTTATATATATATATATATTTATATATATTTATATATTTATAGCCTATATATATATATATATATATATATGTATATATATAAATATATATACATATATATATATATATATATATATATATATATATATATATATATATATATATATATATATATATATATAAATATATATATATAAATATAAATATATAAATATATATATATATATATATATATATATAGATATCAATATATATATATATATATATATATATATATATATATATATATATATATATATATATATATATATATATATATATATATATAAATATATATGTATATATATATGTATATATAAATATATATGTATATATATATATATATATATATACATACATATATACATATATATATATACATACATACATACATACATACATACATACATACATACATACATACATACACACACACACATACATTCATAGAGTATATAGGTTGCCATAATGCAAGAAACATCTGTGGTCTAAACATGTTTGCTGGTGATTTCAGCCAACCTAACTTTGACTGGAGCCAAAACATTGTTTCAGGCACTAACCCTTCCTCCAAAACAGCCAAAATCCTTCCTCAGGTGGCCGATTCATTCAAACTCACTCAAATGGTGCAGTCACCTACCAGAGATAACAACATTCTCAATCTTGTATTACTAACAATTCAGCAGCTGTGTTAACTCCACTAATACTTACTAACTCTGGGTGCCTGTTTTTTTTTTTTTATGGTGGTGGTGTTAGTTTGGGCTTGGGGTAACTAACCCTTTTTAGCCCATAATCTTGTTATGTTATGGTCATACCCGGTTTAAGTGATCATGATATTGTTGAACTGACCCTAAACATCTTCCCTCGTAATAATTGCCTAAACGTAAAACTATTTAAGGAAAAAAGCTAATACAGAATGCATAAAAGAAGACCTGTCTAAACTTAAAACTGTGATATTATTCTAAATTCAATAGCTCATTCATTAATGTTGATGAAAAATGGAATTTCTTTGAAAAGGAAATTAACTTATTATTGAAAAAAATACACCTCACAAATTCACCTCAACTAAACTAAATCTACCTTGGTTTACCCATATCCAAGCTGTCTCTGCATGAAAAAACATAAACTGTTTAAGAAAGCTAAGAAATTTAAAAATCAGTAACTGGAGTACATATAAAAGCTTTTGGAAATCCGTCCGTAAAAACATAAAAGAAGCTAGAAACAACTTCATCTGTAATAAACTTTAAAATTCCTAACTGAAAATCCCAAGGAATTTTGGTCTTACATAAAAAAGACTTAAAAAAGTAATTACGTGGGTGTGTAAAACTAAAGCTAACATTCAAAACAACGTGTTTTTTCAGCGTTTTTACAGAAAATGATACCTCTCAAATCCCTGTAACTAAACCACTTACCACCAACATAATAAACCAACGTATAATCACTCCAGAAGGTGTCAAAAAGCAACTGCAAAACCTAGATCTAAACAAAGCCTCAGGTCCTGACCCAAATACCACCATGGTTCTCAAAAACACATGCGGAAGACCTTTATGAAATCCTAGCTGATCTCTTCCAAACCTCTAGATAACGGTACTAACCCAAACAAGTAGAAAGAAGCAAACATAGGTAGCGTTTTTTCAAAAAAGGTGATAAACACCAGTCTCTCTTACCTGCATGTTTAGTCAAATCCATAATCCACTTACATGTGATGAAATTCCTTGATGAGCATAATATCTTAACTGATCTCCAACTTGGCTTTTGAACAAAAAGATCAACTGAAAGACCACTTCTTTAAACAATAAATGATATTTCTTAACAAATTGACCAAAACAGCACCATCTCTATATACTCGACTTCTCAAAAGCCTTTGACAGAGTCCCACACCAGCGCCTCTTATCCAAACTTTCCACATATGGCATTGATGGAAATCTACTGGCCTGGTTTGCATCCTTCCTCAACAACTGCACTCAGCGTGTTGTCTGTGATGGCAAAATCTCAAATCCTGAACAAGTTCTATCTGGTGTACCACAAGTACTGTTTTAGGTCCTTTACTCTTCCTTTTACATGTCAATGACATCCCTGATAATATGAACTGCATGGTTAGACTTTGCTGATGATTGTCTTGTGTATAGAACAACTGATAAACCCTCTGACCAACAAATCCTCCAAGATAAAACTTGAACAATGGCAAAATAAATGGCAAATGAATTTTAACCCCTCTAAATGCTACATCCTCTCGATATCTCCTAGAAAATGCTATAAATCACCAGTTTGTACCTTGTGCAACCAGCTGCTAAACATGTCAACTCACACCCGTACCTAGGTGTTGAAATTGATAATAAACTCGATGGGATAAACATATACACAACATCACCAACAAAGCAAACTCTGTACTTGGCCTATTAAGACATAACCCATACTCTCAAACTGTCCCACTGACGTTAAAACCACTGCATATAAAGCTCTAGGCCAGTACTTGAGTATGCATCAGCAGTCTGGGACCCCCATCACCAGTGCGATGTGGATAAACTTGAATCAATTCAAAGGAGAACAGCCAGGTTCTGTTGGCAGACTACTCTTTTAAATTTAGTGTCACTAGCATGCTTCATAAATTAGATTGGCCCCTGCTAATAACAAGAAGAAGGAACACCAGTCTACAAATGCTATATAAAATCAATAACAATCTTGTTGCCATAGATAATGATAACCTAATCCCAAATGCAAGAACAAATACAAGAAATAAGCATGATCTGAATTTCCACGTTCCTTATGCTAAAAAGAATGTTTATAAATACTCCTTCTTTCCTCAAACACTAAAAGATTGAAGTGCTGTACCACCAGACATTGTACATGCACCAAGTCTAAACTGTTCCAAAGCTAAGCTTGTTAATTAATTTTTTTCTTCATCCTTTAGCTATGCTCGGTTGGCGTCCATGTCCTCTAGAAGGTATTTTGCCAACTGAACCTATTCAGATTCAGATCCCCAGCAATGCTGTAACTCATTTTAAAGCAAAGTGGACTGGAGCAAGTAGGGAGTGCAGGGTCTGTTAGATATGGAATGATATAAATATCAATAGATGGCTCCTCTGTAAATTCATTTAAAGCAAGTTCAAACACTTTGAATATTAAGTCCAAACTAAGGCCATGAGAAATATATGAAAGTTTCAGATTTGCGTGCCCTGCCCGCATGCTCCAAAACTTCCCGCCAAAAAAGTTCATTATTTAAAGAAAATCTTTATTATGAAAATAAAAGGCTCTCTATCACAAACAGTCAAGTTCCAAATCATTAAACAGCTGTAAAAGAGTATAATTACACATTATTTACATAGTACCCACATGCAGTTACCGCCAACAGCTTTGATCTTCACACATCAAAACCTCCAATGCATGTATCCACTCTTGACTCTATAAATTGCAAATTATTACATCATGGAATAAGCTTTTTACTAGAAATAAATAATGAAAATTTAAAAAAAAGCCTCATGCCTTTAAAAATATATGGACGTAAATCTAAAACTTTCATTCTCATGGCTCAAAGTATGGCCTTTCCCTGGCTTGTGTCGCATGGTCGTGAGGGTTGTACTATTAGTTTATTAAAGAATGATGCATATTCATATTGGAAATACATCTAAATATAAATATTAATATCCTAAGTCTAAACTATGACTTATCCCGGCTTGTGTCGCGAAGTCACATGGTCACAAGGATTGATGGATATTTGTTAGAAGAACTATTAAAGAACGATGCATATTCATAAATGATAATAAGGTCAATGGAACATGACTTCGCTGCCAGCAGCCAGGTGCATCCTTAGAAGTGAACATATATTCTATAGTTGTACTGCAAGTAGAGGTAGGCTAATAGTCTTGCTGAAGGACACAATGCAGCGGGACTCGAACCCAGTACCTTTCGCGTATGACTATGAGCATGACTCCTTAACCATTGAGCCTCTTGAGAGAATAAGCCCCTGTCTTATAATCCCATGCCATTAAAAAAAATTTGCGTGGATGAAGTTTGCCTGGTTTTTATGTTACTGAACAGTGACATGACACATGATTGACGTAACTTTTTAGCACAGCTGCCACTCGTCCCTTGGCAACACTATTCTGGATTTCAACTTCAACTTAACTCATTTGGCTGGACTCTGGTAGAGTATAATAGCTAAGCTTGTGCAGGGGTTATGCTGCAATTATTGAGATAGTTTTGGTTTAGGGACTTGTAGGCTTGAGGCTTACACTGTTGTTTTGGTAGGCTGTTCCACTCGACAATGGTGTGAGGAGAAAAATAAATTTTGTGTGACTAGTCTTAAATGATGTGTGATAAAAACTTTTTGAGTTGTTGTATCGAGAATGATGGGTAACTGGTGTTAGCACAGCTAACATAACATCTAGGGAGGGATCCTAACAGTAATATGCAGATGATGAAAACACTCATCTGCACACGTTAATTCCAAAGATGCAACACATTTTGTCAAACGGACTTCGTTTTTTTCTCGATTTTTCATACGTGTTAAGTCAATGGGAGAAATGTTCAATTTGTTTGTTCTCCCATAAATTCATTTTATTATGAAATGATAATTTCATTCTAACTGCAAATTGTTTTCTGGGCATAGTTCTAAGATCCCACTGGGTGTTGGGGTCAAATTCGTAGCCTCTAGTTTGTGAAGGGGGTCACAACACATTTTGTAAGTCAGACTTTACTCTTTTATTCATATAGATGTTATGGATGTAACCATGTGTATCGCTGTGACTCCATCTCCATTAATTACAGTGTTGTTTACAGACAAGTTGCCAAGACCAAGCAGGTAGCTCCCATACTGGAAACTTTGTTTTTTGTATGCCACAGGAAGCTGTTCTTTGTAATGTGTCAAATTAATATGTGTGAGTGACTCACCCCAATGGAGTAACTGCAGAATCCATCACACTTCTAAAGGTATACCCCTTCCATGATCTCGAAGGCGGAATCGTAGTTGGTTTTGTGGGGACAGAAGTCCTATTTTTGTCATAAGTGCTCTATGTCATAATAGGGGCCTAGAGTAGGAACTTGTCTGCAGGCGTAGTCGTAGTGATGGAATAGCAACTTTTCCTTTTTCTGCAGGCATAGTTGTAGTGATGAAATAGCAACTTTTCCTTTTTCTGCAGGCATAGTTGTAGTGATGGAGTAAGAACTTGACCTTTGTTTGCAGGCATAGTCGTAGTGATGGAATAGCAACTTTTCCTTTTTCTGCAGGCATAGTTGTAGTGATGGAGTAGCAACTTTTCCTTTTTCTGCAGGCATAGTTGTAGTGATGGAGTAAGAACTTGTCCTTTTTCTGCAGGCATAGTTGTAGTGATGGAGTAAGAACTTGACCTTTGTTTGCAGGCATAGTCGTAGTGATGGAATAAAAACTTTTCCTTTTTCTGCAGGCATAGTTGTGATGGAGTAGCAACTTTTCCTTTTCCTGCAGGCATAGTTGTGATGGAGTAAGAACTTGTCTTTTTTCTGCAGGCATAGTTGTAGTGATGGAGTAAGAACTTGTCCTTTTTCTGCAGGCATAGTTATAGTGATGGAGTAGCAACTTGTCCTTTTTCTGCAGGCATAGTTGTAGTCAAGGAGTAAGAACTTTTCCTTTTTCTGCAGGCATAGTTGTAGTGATGGAGTAAGAACTTGTCCTTTTTCTGCAGGCATAGTTGTGATGGAGTAGCAACTTTTCCTTTTTCTGCAGGCATAGTTGTAGTCATGGAGTAAGAACTTGTCCTTTTTCTGCAGGCACAGTTGTAGTGATAGAGTAGCAACTTTTTCTTTCTCTGCAGGCATAGTTGTAGTGATGGAGTAGCAACTTTTCCTTTTTCTGCAGGCATAGTTGTAGTGATAGAGTAGCAACTTTTCCTTTTTCTGCAGGCATAGTCGTAGTGATGGAATAGCAACTTTTCCTTTTTCTGCAGGCATAGTTGTAGTGATGGAGTAGCAACTTTTCCTTTTTCTGCAGGCATAGTTGTAGTGATGGAGTAAGAACTTGTCCTTTTTCTGCAGGCATAGTTGTAGTGATGGAGTAAGAACTTGACCTTTGTTTGCAGGCATAGTCGTAGTGATGGAATAAAAACTTTTCCTTTTTCTGCAGGCATAGTTGTGATGGAGTAGCAACTTTTCCTTTTCCTGCAGGCATAGTTGTGATGGAGTAAGAACTTGTCTTTTTTCTGCAGGCATAGTTGTAGTGATGGAGTAAGAACTTGTCCTTTTTCTGCAGGCATAGTTATAGTGATGGAGTAGCAACTTGTCCTTTTTCTGCAGGCATAGTTGTAGTCAAGGAGTAAGAACTTTTCCTTTTTCTGCAGGCATAGTTGTAGTGATGGAGTAAGAACTTGTCCTTTTTCTGCAGGCATAGTTGTGATGGAGTAGCAACTTTTCCTTTTTCTGCAGGCATAGTTGTAGTCATGGAGTAAGAACTTGTCCTTTTTCTGCAGGCACAGTTGTAGTGATAGAGTAGCAACTTTTTCTTTCTCTGCAGGCATAGTTGTAGTGATGGAGTAGCAACTTTTCCTTTTTCTGCAGGCATAGTTGTAGTGATAGAGTAGCAACTTTTCCTTTTTCTGCAGGCATAGTTGTAGTCATGGAGTAAGAACTTTTCCTTTCTCTGCAGGCATAGTTGTGATGGAGTAAGAACTTTTCCTTTTTATGCAGGCGTAGTCATAGTGTGCAAAAACGATGCAACATGTAGAAAATTGTACATAATTCAATTTCCTCTCTCTTCCTTCCCTTAGCAGTGCAAAGAGACAGATGAAGTTGTTACTAGAGCTGATCATTATCGTGACCTCATCAGGTCTTGGGAAAGCATCAAAACCTCATATCATATTTCTATTGGCTGATGATCTTGGTTACAATGACGTCAGCTACCATGGCAAAAGTGGGGCTTCAGCGATTCTGACGCCAAACATTGATTGGCTCGCTAAAACTGGTGTAACTTTGGAGAATTACTATGTGCAGCCAATTTGTTCACCGACCAGGAGTCAGCTCATGTCTGGAAGGTATCAGGTCTGTATATTTACATTGCTCTCTACTGCCTTATCCACCCCTCCCCCCAAACTAGTTTTGTAATTGGCTTATATCGTATATTACTCAAGTTTTAAGTTCATGTCTTAGCGGCTTGTTCTATACTGAACTGGAACATTTGTTTGTATTTTTGTGTGGAATCTAGAGAATCAGCAAACCAGTTATGTCTTCAATTCTGTTATCACCATTCAGAAAAACAATGAAAGTTTCAGTTTAGTGTTTGCACCGGGTCCAAAATTCTGACCGGGTACCTGACCTGCATTATCGGTCGGGTATCCGACATGCCGACAAGGCCTTTCAATATTTTTTGCAGAAGTAGTATGTGTTAAAATCTAACAATGTACCTTGTAAAATCTTGTGACATTTCTTGTTTTTTCAATGGTATCTATGTTTTTGTGAATAAAGAAATAAAATACAAATGTTTCTAGTCTCTTTTATTGACCTGTCTTCATAGAATACCGTACAATAAAAATATACTCAATTCCTCAAAATTTCACGGAACGCGTGTTTTCTGGAATAATACGCGATTCCACAGTTCTGTTATGTGCACGCTCAGTAGCACGTAACAATTTCATTTGAACACAAACCTCTGATTGGTTTATAATAGGTGTTACATTTTTTTTTCAGTAAATAGCAGACACACTTTTAGAATAGTTTGGTAATGTACAACTGCAATATATTTTTCTGCAGCATTCTACACACACTGCTTGTTGCGTGCTGGTTTGTATATCTTATTTTTTACAGCGAAGTTTAGAGAGTTTAAGTCTTGTGCTACTAGTGCATGTAGTACTACTAGCGTACCTATGTTACTACTTCGCCACATCGCTCGTTCAACATCATTTCTGCGATCTGTTACAATATTTTATGATTGTTTTATTGCATTGCGTTGAAATAGAAAGAAAACAAACACTTGTATAATTCTTGTAAGTTAAGATTTATTCTATTAACATACAATTCTGAAACAGAAACAGTTTGCAATTGGTAATATTATGAAAATCAATACCCGGGTTGTATTTTCGGAACCGGGTAGCAACTCAACCGGTTGGGGACCCGGATATTTTGGGTACCTGTGTAAACATTAAAATTGGGATCCCATTTAAAAAAACTGCCTTCCTGTGAAAAAGTTAATAACCAAAAATCGGTATTTCTACCAATCTGATACCAGATTTACTGACTAATTTCAAATTTTACTGATGATTCTCAAAATTTTGGGGGTGCCATGACACATCTTCCCCAACCCCAGGTATTTATGCCCCTGACCATGGAAATTTAAGACAATACAATCCAACATTTCTGATTGCTTGAAAAGTTGATACAATCACTGACCATGCACCAACACCAATTAAATAGTGACGTTACTAATATGATCAGATTTATTGGTGACGGTCTAGCAATTTTCTTGTGACAAGATTCCCCTCTTTAACTGAAAACCCTCAAGATTGCCAATAACAGATCAATTAATTGATTGATTGATTGATTGATTGATTGATTGATTAACTAATTGTAAAATAATTTTTTTACAAAAACTTTTATTTCCGCTTTAGATTTAAAATTAAAAAGAATAGATAAGATATAAAAAAAAAAGCTATATCTTACTCCCACAGATTCACACAGGATTAATGCATGGGGTTATACGACCGCCGCTCCCATCTTGCCTGCCTTTGGATGAAGTCACTCTTCCCCAAAAATTAAAGGAGAATGGCTATGCAACTCACATAGTGGGGAAGTGGCATCTTGGGTTTTTTCAACCAGCTTGCTTGCCCACTAACCGAGGATTTGACTCTCACTTTGGTAAGATGTGTAACATTTTGAAAATTTATAGTGAACATAGGCAAGAGATGAAAAGTAAGAAGAGAAAATAATATGAGGAGATGTTAAATAACTAGAATAGACAATCAACATACATACACCCATACATACATACATACACTCATACACCATACATACATACATACACACACACGCCATCATGACCGCATAGCTTCCTGATGCTGATCGCATCAAAACCAAAAACAAAATTGTCATTACTAGCCACAAGAACAATGCAAAGCTTCTCTTGGTGACTACTTCATTAACTCGATATCTTAAAAACAATACATTGGATTTGAGTCATATTTGGTACAAAGATAGCCCATGGTCCGTAGATGTGCCCTATGGTTTTTGATGGTGATGTCATGCATATTAATGAGTAGGCGGGACTTAATGTAAAAATCTAAAATGCCTATATTCTAACAACTGTGTGTCTGTTTTGTTTCATATTTGGTGTAATTATGATGTTAGCTGGTGTGTACTTGTTCATGATTTAAAAACGTTGAATTTCATTAATATGCTTTGTGGCCGGGGCTTGATATCATTTTGCTGTAAAAAGCTTGTAAACACAGTATCTCCAGATTGGTAAACTAGATTCATGTCACATTTGGTACAGAGATAGCACATGGTCTGAAGATTCGCCCTATTCTTTTTTTGGTGGTGATATTATGCATATTATGCATATATGATATCATGCATATTGATAAGTGAGTAATATCAATAAGTAATATTATTATATTAATAAGTTCACTGGTTTACAGTGACAATTTTGAAAAAGTGATAAATCAGCAACTGTATATCCCGTTTATCATTATATTGAGCATGATCATTTTGTACATTTTGTCATTGTGTACATGCTTATGTTATCAGCAGATGTCATTAGTATGCATAGTGGGCGTGGCTTAATGTGAAAGTGCTGAATGATGTAAACACCATACTGTATTTCATGAACATTTTATCAGATGTATGCTATATCAGGTACACAGATGTGTCATGGTCTATACATATTATAATGTTGTGGTAGGGATTTCATGAATATTAATGAGTAGGCGGGCTTACTGGCAAATTCTTCAAATAGAATAAATGAGCAACCGTTTTTGCATCATATTTGCTAGAATTATGGTGTTAATTATTGTGCAAATGCAATGTTGTCAACATTTTTATTTTTCTGCATGGTGGGTGTGGTTTATGAATAAGTATCATGGAACAAATATTTTATGATATGCAATAACATGACAGTTAATACAAATTTTGCAAATTATGCAGCTTATGAAAAAAAGCATCAGAACCACGAAACCTTTTGGTTCTGGTCGATAGAATATTTGAATTGTTTCCTTTCATTCGATACCACCTTTGAATTTTTTGGAGCAGGGAAAGTACAAATTTGTAAGTTTTATATTCTTGGAATCCTACACTTAAAAATCTACAAACTGTTCAGAACTCTGCTGCCCGGCTTATACCCTGTTCATCCCGATATGATCGCATATCATCAGTTGTTCAATCACTTCATTGGCTTACAATAAAACAGCGATCATTGTACAAGCTGCTCCTAATTACTTACAAATCTCAACACTCTCTGGCTCCTGGATACATTAAGCTGTTAATTCTCCAATACCATCCTCAATGTCAGCTTCGCTCCTCAACAAAATGTCTTCTGGCTGTCAGTCATCATCCAAACACAAAATCTCATGGTGAAAGGGCCTTCATCTCTGCTGTCTTTTTTTGGAACAATTTACTATCTTCAATTCGCATCGCACCATTTGTTAATTCTTTCAAATGTCCTCTTAAAATCATTTATGGATCAATTAATTTAACTTCATGTATTTTTGTTGTAATCTTGTTCAAGCACTTTGAGGCCTTAGCAATATAAATCTATGCTTATTATTATTGTCTTTTGTTTCTCAGGATATCTACTTGGTGCAGAAGATTACTATAAACATAGCAGATTATTTACTGTTGGACAGACTCATATGCGTGGCCTGGATCTACGTAACAACACAGACGTTGCCAAAAACCATCAGGGAGAATACTCGCTCTTTGCTTTTGTGAATGAGGTGGAAAGAATCATAGAGAACCATGATGCTTCAAAGGTGATTAAATTTTTTTAAAGATTATGTGGTCGGCTACATTAGGTTCTCATTAAATGGACATTACCTATACACTGCTAGCTTAATCTCCCATACTTGAAATCTGAAACCATACACTGCTAGCTTAATTTCCCATACTTGAAATCTAAAACCATACACTGCTAGCTTAATCTCCTATACTTGAAATCTGAAACCATACACTGCTAGCTTAATCTCCCATACTTGAAATCTAAAACCATACACTGCTAGCTTAATCTGTCATACTTGAAATCTTAAACCATACACTGCTAGCTTAATCTTCCATACTTGGAAATCTAAAACCATACACTGCTAGCTTAATTTCCCATACTTAAAATCTTAAACCATACACTGTTAGCTTAATCTCCTATACTTGAAATCTAAAACCATACACTGTTAGCTTAATCTCCCATACTTGAAATCTAAAACCATACACTGCTAGCTTAATCTCCCATACTTGAAATCTTAAACCATACACTGCTAGCTTAATCTTCCATACTTGGAAATCTAAAACCATACACTGCTAGCTTAATTTCCCATACTTAAAATCTTAAACCATACACTGTTAGCTTAATTTCCTATACTTGAAATCTAAAACCATACACTGCTAGCTTAATCTCCCATACTTGAAATCTAAAACCATACACTGCTAGCTTAATCTCCCATACTTGAAATCTAAAACCATACACTGCTAGCTCAATCTCCCATACTTGAAATCTAAAACCTCAAACATTAATTTTGAGATATATAACTTCTTGTAAGCTCACTGTAAAGCTTACCACACAAGGGTCAGAGTGTGGAAATTAAGTTACCTGTTGTGTATGAGTGGGATGCCTATGGACATTCCCTATACACTGCTAGGAGGAGAGAGTTGCTATTTTTGGAAAATAAAAATTCCGCAAACAACCACACAACTGTTGAAAAGAAACATAATATTGTTAGAAGATTGCACAAATACCACTTCACAACACAATATTTTGTATAATTTTTATTTTCATGAATTTTTCTAGCCATTGTTCCTCTATGTGCCATTCCAAAATGTCCATGGGCCTTTCCAGGTACCAGAGAAATACGAAACTCAATACACTAATATTACAAATGAGACAAGGAGGAAATATGCAGGGATGACCTCATGTCTAGATGAAGGAATTGGAAATATCATTAAGAAACTCAAAGAGAAGGGTCTCTATGACAACTCCATAATTATATTCTCGACAGGTAAATAAATTTTAGTATATTTGACTGATTTAGACTTAGTGATTTAGGAATTGTGTTTTTTGTAGGGGGTGCAGTGCCGGGCGTTGCAGTTCTTTTCCGACAAACATTTTTGTTATTCTCGAGAATTACGAATTCAATCAGAAAATTTCTTAATAACCTTTTTTCAAGAACAGCATTTACAGTGATTATCAGCAGGAATGGGCATTCATCATCTCCGATATTTTTTTTTTTTTGTGGAGGGGGGTGCTGGGGACATGTCCCTGATCATTACATGCACGAATCCTTATCCGGTGGGTTTTCATTCACCACTGCTTCATAACTGGTTTATCAAACGGCCATGGACATCTCTACATAAACTTAGCTGTTGAGAAGGTGATGTACAATACCAAATCTGCCCACCTATGTAAAATTATGATACTTTTGATTTCAAAGCAACTGAGCTGTGCAAAACAACATGTTGTGATGTATAGATTATCCTATATACATAGTTTAGGGTCCAAGCATCGAGAGATTTTATAGGCCCTGAGCACCAATTCCTTACTGACCCCCCAAAGGACTAAGTGGGCAATTAGAACGGAATATTTTCAAATAAGTCACATTAATGTTCACTTTTATTATTTAGATAACGGTGGACCTACTGGCTCTGCCAATAACTGGCCGTTACGAGGACATAAAGACACCTTATGGGAAGGTGGTGTCCATGGCGTTGGACTGGTTCATAGTCCGTTATTGCCAAAGGATGTTGTGGGTACCATCAACCGCGAATTCATCCATGTCAGCGACTGGTTCCCAACATTGGTGTCAGGGGTCGTTGGCGGAAATTTAAATGGCACAAAACCATTGGATGGTTTTAATGTTTGGGAATCTATTGTGTAAGTTGTTTTTTGATGTTTCAAGAAAAAACATTTTTTTGGAAATTTTGGAGAGAAAACATTCCTCAATTTTTGGAAATAATATTTAACAAACGTTCGCTTCAATTTTACCTACATTTTTCAATATTTTGTTAATATTTTACCCCACAATTGGACAGAGAGCATATTACCAGACAGGTGAAATCCTCTCAGAGAGGGCAGCATTTCCCCAGCCTCCCTTCCAGTGGTATAGCCAGGATTTTTATATTGGGGAGCGGGAAATTGAATTGAACTGACAAGAAATGTAGTGGTGCAGTCAGTGTCACTTCAAATGCAAAGCGCTCGACTCATTGGCGTGTGGTCCAGGGGCCCGCTTACGGGATCCTGGACGTCCAGGGGCGAAGCCCCGGTAGGGGTCCAGGGGGTGAAGCTCCGGCAAAATTGTCATTTCAAGGGCAAAAAATTATGTTACAATGCTTAGTAAGAAGGTGTATTATACAAGTCAAAATTCATGTCAAAGAGAGCTATAATACAAAATATACAAAACACAAAATCATGAAAATGCCTAACGTGGAAATATACAGTCATGTTTTATTGTTTACGTTTGTATATGGTTATAGGTTTGTCATCACTTTTTGAAAAATATGGGTAGTCTAAAAGAAATAATTTACTACAAACATGTGTAAATGTTGTCAAACATTTTAAATGAGCCTGTTCTGTATTGCGTGCCACTCCCAAAACCCAACTTCCCCCTCTTTCTTTTCCTCTCTCTCCTCCTCTCTCTCCCCCTCTCTCTCTCCCCCTCTCTCTCCACCACTCTCTCCCCCTTCTCTCTCTCCCCCTCTCTCTCCCTCTCTCCCTTCTCTCTCTCTCCCCCTCTCTCCCTCTCTCTCTCCCCTCTCTCTCCCCTTCTCTCTCTCTCCCCTTTTCTCTCTATCCCCCTTCTCTCTACCTCTCTCTCCCCCTCTCTCTCCCCTCTCTCTTCCCCTCTCTTCCCCTCTCTTTCTCCCCCTCTCTCTCCCTCTCTCTCTTTCCCTGAACTGACAGCACCAATCTGAACCAATGGAGTAAAATATTATTGAGAGGGGTGGCTTCTTACCCTCTTGTTCACCCCATATATTTCATGTAATACCTCAAAATCAAATACTGTAGGAGGCTATGCCTAGTACTCAGTCCAAGGAGACTGCGATTTAAGGTGTATGTTTCTTCATCCTTACGCATACAAGGTGCGTATAGACACAGCAAATAAAGATTCTAAAATTTGCCGACTGCCAAATATTTACATAGATTATACCAATATAATTTACAGCGCTTCTGTAATTGTTAAGAGAAGATTAATGAATATCTATCAAACCAATGAAAAAGACATGTCAACGTTATCACTCTGAGCTGTTCCAAAGACACTCTCCTCTTAGATTTCACACACTGCATCTCTTGTACTGTATCCAGGACTCATATGATGTGACTGGAAACCACACGCAGCTGCAAACCTTGCTCTTGCACCTGAAAAATGTACTTTATGTTATTATTTGTTTGTTCTTCATAGATATGGATCTAAAATTTCTTTCATTTAGTTGTGAATATCAATGTTTTTGTATGTCTATTAAACATAATTATTAAAACCAGAAGCATTATATTGATTTCTTTATTATTATTATTATCATATTATTATTATTATTATTATTATTATTATTATTATTATTATTATTATTATTATTATTATTATTATTATTATTATTGTTATTATTATTATTAATTATTATTATTATTATTATTATTATTATTATTATTATTATTATTTATTATTATTATTATTATTATTATTATTATTATTATTATCATTATTAATATTATTATCATTATTATTATTATTATTATTATTATTGTTATTATTATTATTATTATTATTGTCATTATTATTATTATTATTATCAATATTATTATTATTATTATTATTATCATTATTATTATTATTATTATTATTAATATTATTATTATTATTATTATTGGTCAACCTGCATTGGCTGACAGTTTACATGGAGAAAATAAATTTCCTCTATTGTATCAGTTAACTTGGCGTGCAATTTATTTTCAAAATTAGGGAAGGGGCTTTGAAGGTAATTTTAATCAATTTGAAAAGCTCACATGGAATATTGTTGAACACACTTTTTTTTTTTGGGGAGAGGAGCAGAGTGCCTTTTTGGCCCTAAAATTTGCATTTTTATCTATTTTACGGGTTCTGTTGTGTATTGTTTATAAAGAAACTATCACATGGAATGAATTTTCCAACAAAGGTATTACAGTATTAGGGTGCATGTCCTTCATGGGATCCCCTCCTATGATATTGCTGAATCTATTGTATATTGTGTTTGTGTTGGTAGACATGGCAAACCATCTCCAAGGAAGGAGCTTCTACACAACATAGACCCTTTATATGGCATGGAGGGAGCCAGCTATGATGAGAATGTGTGGGATGAGGGTATGGATGCCAGATACAACACCTATATGAAAGTAGATTTTACCGAGTTTAATACTAATATCCACGCCGCCTTGAGAGTGGGCGATTGGAAGATTTTAACAGGGAATCCAGGTAACAATTCTGAAAATTCAAATCCTTAAACTTTTGAAATCTTGAATCCTATCCTTTTAAAATCTTGCCTGATTGTCATTAAATTTTAGGAGAAAAATTTGCAAAGTACCTGATTTCTAAAATTCAGCAACTTAGCAGTAGGATGCACTTTTTCTACTGATATGCAGAGTTGAAAAAAAATTACGGTTCTGGCGGTTATAACTCATGTGAAAAACAGGATTTTGTGGATCTTTTTTCAGATTTCTTGAGTAAGCAACAGTATATGTGGTAAATTTGTGCTCTAAAATCGTCCCCTGTATAATTATGTGATGAAAAGTACATTGAATTGCAAAAGAGGGCAGCATATAAAGATGTATTTACTACATTAATATTATTTCTGTCACGTTTTTCGTGGGAAGATTTTTGACACCTTTATTTAGAATCGTGAGAATTTTTATAATTTATTCTTGGGTGTGCTAAGAGCCTTTTTATGTACATTGTTTGCATATAATGAAATCTACCACGTACTAAATCTTAATCCGTCAGCTACAAATCAGAAACTGAAAAGAAACAATAGTAGTTTGTATATACTTTGTTATTACTTGCTCCGATCGCTTTGTCAAATTTGCTCTGTTGTGATGTGAGCGTGTCAGTAGGGGTGTAAGAACCAAAAACTTTCCTAGTTACAAATAGAACATTTTTGCGTTGAAATTTAGTATTGCTGCCATTCAGAAATCTCCTCTTGACAGATTAACCTTCGTACATTGACCAATTGCTGAGTAATTTTGGTTCATCTTTTATTTCCCAATTTAACCTCCCAATCAGGAAGGAAAATGCTCTTAGTTTGGAAATTCCCACCCACCTCTGCTTCCTATCTTCCATTTGTCACATGACCAGCCATTAAAGGATTAGGGGTCAAGAGTCAAGCAAGTCTATCTCATTTGAAAGAGTAGTTCAAAAGAAACAATGTAATGAAGAAAGCGTTCAAAAATCTTATTCCATTAAGGAGATATCTAAGTTTAAAGTTTGGTATCATTTGTGTAGAAATGACTGAAATCAGACTAGTTGTGATATTATAGCCTCAGATTCCTCAGTCTTTATGTTTTTTATCATACTTTGTCGTACAATTGTGTGGCTTAAAAACAATGGGATATGTCAAGAAAGTAGTAAAACGGAATCTAGGAAGGTAATTTATAATATACCACATGAAGAAAGTTTGGGCAAAAATAATTTAAATAGTGAAAAAATTAGATCAACTTTTTTTTAAATACATTAACAATTGTTAAGAATGTGAGGATAAAGACACCAACTTTTCATAGTAAACTTACTATACCAGTCATTTCTACAGATAAGACAGAGCTTGAATATCTCCTTAACAAAATACGATTTTTGAATGCTTCAACCATTTTGTTTCTTTTGATATCCTCTTTCACATAAGATGGACATGCTTGATCACTGAACTAATCCATTAAATTAAATGAGTTATGAATAAACAGTGAATGAATGTAATTTTTTGTATGTTGTCATTAGTTTATGTTTGTCCAAACATATAACTTCTTTTTTCAGGTGATGGAAAGTGGTACGTAGCGCCAGAATCAGGCTTAACCCCCATCGAACCGATTCATAACAAAACTCAGAACGTCTGGCTGTTCAACATCGCCTCTGACCCCAACGAAAGGTTTGACGTTTCACTACAGCATCCAGATGTGGTCAAGATGTTACTCGAGAAGCTAGAGGGCTATTGGAAGTCTTCGGTCCCTGTCCAGTACCCCAAACCAGACCTTCAGGCTGACCCCAAATATCATGATGGTGTTTGGAGCCCCTGGAAAAATGATACTAAAGTGTAATATTGTTCTCTAATGAAAATCACTTTGGTATTTTCCAGAAGGCTCTTGAGTTAAGATCAGTACTATTACTTCTTGTGTCATTCAATTAAGAAATATTTTTTGAATATGAATTATTCTTTTAAATTAAAAACTTGTTTTTCTACAAAGCTTTGATACAAGTGTGGTTTAGTTTGAATTTAGAAGCAGACACTGCCAATTGTTATAGGTATATTGTATTCTAATGGAATCCTTTTTTATTTTGGCTTTTGCACCAAAGTGTACAATTCTTTAAATTATAATAAAAAGACAAACAATATAATTAATAGATTTAACAGTTGGGAGGAACCCAACTTTGAATGTAATAAGAAATACACCAGAAATTGGAGTTTTGTATTCATTAAGATCCATGGAGGCTGCCATTTTAACTCGTGATAACATTATATCAATGGGAATTTGACTGAGAACACAGGTATTTTTGTATCGTAATGTTTGATGTATGTACTTAATTTTAGAGATGACTCTAAAAAATCATTTTGTATAAAGAGATAGGAAAATAATACTGAGCTAGCATCTATTTCACGCTAATTGTAACTAAAACATTGCACAATGCACCATACAAGCAAACATATACAAACAAACAAAAGCCAAACAATATGTAAGATGGGATTTAGAAAAATATAATATGATAATATATATCTATTTATTCAGAACAATGAACCATCTATATAATAATCTATTGATATAGAACCATACTTTACCTATATACCAATCTATTGGTACAGTTCCTATCATAATGGTTTTAAAGCAGCACTAGACTGAAAAGTGAGGACGCAATTTTCAAGAGACTCAAAACTATTCAGCAAATATTTTGTGCCCACGTGGAGTGCTACAGCCTCTTTAATATCAATATTTACACTGAGTAGTTATCTAAGATTCATAAACAATAACATTTTATCGCTTTAGGGGGCAAAACAGGTTAACAAATATTTGAATAATTCACCAAAAAGACCTCATTTATACATCTAGTTATCCTTTAACCCTTACTCTACCAGCACTTTTTTGAAAATATGCCTGGTAGGCGGAGTCAAAGACGGGGCACACAGAATCATGTTTTGAGAAGGCTGTTCAAAATGTCAATGACAGGTCAACAAAATTCTTTTGTTATATTGTCACGAAGTCCACGGTGATATTGAAAAGGCTGCGGTCAATTCTAATAGATATTCATTTGATATCTGTTTTTCCTTTTAAAAAAGTGTTCTCAGTAAAGATTTAAATGGCGGCCTCCACGGATCTTATGAATACGTAGCTTTTGAAGTTCTGGTGTATTTCTCATTACACCAGAAGTTGGGTTTCCCCCTTGTGTTTAACCCTTACTGTACCTACCACAAGGTGATATTATTGCCGTTTTGGGTGCCCCATCTTTGACTCTGCCTCCCTAGCGCATTTTCAAAAAAGTGCTGGTAGAGTAAGGGTTAATCAACCCGCGACAAGTGTGCTTACTCAAAAATATATGCAGCATGGTCCTGGTGGGCGGCCCACCAGGAGCAGAAAGAGCCCGACTTTGCTGCTCCGTAGACAGGGGACCTTTCAATAATTAGCCTGTACGTAACCCTTACTCTACCACGTTGCGATATTATTGCCATTTTGGGTGCCTTGTCTTTGACTCTGCCTCCCAGGCATATTTTCAAAAAAGTGCTGGTAGAGTAAGGGTTAAGGGATAACTAGATGTATAAATGAGGTCTTTTTGGTGAATTATTCAAATATTTCTTAACCTGTTTTGCCCCCTAAAGCGATAAATCTCAAAAAGCTGAGATCAGACCCAGAATGTGCGATTCCCCCCCCCTGCCCCCTCCTTCTTACACACACACACATACACCATTGGATAATGGTGAACCACCTCCGTGTTCAAGTATTCTGTGTGAAAAAGTGTCAAAACATAAAAGAATGCAACCTGAAATATTAATCTAATTACTTGGTCAAAATAGAAACCATTGTAATTTTACATGTGTGTTGTTTTTGTAGATCATACAATAGTATTGACCCCCCACCTCTTCCCCATTAGCCCTTGCAGATCCAAAGACCTTGTCACAAATTAGTACCGGGTAATATGACATTTAAATTGAGTAAGTTTGAAAAATACTGACCAGTGGGCTATCAATGTTATTCGTTTTTAAAATCTAGTGCTGCCAATCTTAAATCTTGCTATTTTTCAAGCCAATTATTCCACATGTGCCATTATTATATATCAGAATAATGTCATTTAGATACTGCCAGACTACCTCCAGGGTAATTTACATGTATGGGCATTTATGTATCGGTGCTCAACCTTATGGGCGTTTCTGTATCGGTGCTTAACCTTCCTTCAGCGAAAAATCATAGTTCATAGGGATTCAAGTTCTTAAAAATAATAATTTTATTTTTCCCAAACAGTAATTGAAATGGATTTAGATATATGTGTGTGTAAATATAAATTATATTATGAAGTGTCTTTCTACTGGGAAAAAAAAACTGCCATTATCAATGTTTTTCTATCATAGACTTAAAATAAAAAGCTTAAAAAACTCATTATTGTCTTTCTTATCATCCTTCACATCTTCATCTATTAATTTCCCTGCATTATTCTGCATGCTCTAAAAAAAAATTCTGAGAGAAATAAAACAATGAAATATTTAAAAAGTAGGTCATATGCCACTCTCCATGACCTAGAATTATTTAAAAATAGGTCAAAACAACTTTTGACCTTCATCACATTGTAATTTATGTGGTATATCTCAAAATATATTTTGCATCAGGTAATTCAAAAGTAGGTCTTAGTGACCTTTGACTTATTTTATTTGAGGAAAGTAACACTGTAACAATTTTACATTTAGTTCAGCCCTGTCCCATCTGAAGTCATCAAAAAGGTAGTAATACAAACAATGGTGGACTGGGATTCAAGTAGCTCGTCTACAAGAAATACACCACACAGACACACATAATGCTGATTTCATGGGATTTTGTTTTCTTAGCAGGAATCTTGACAAAATTATTACCAAAATACATATTTTGTTGCTTCCCTTAGCCCCAGCTGGCTTGCTGACATAATAGCTACAGTGGCTTTGAGGTTAATATTGAAGAGATTCACAGGCTTCATGATTTAATGACTTAACCCTTACTCTACCAAGAGGCGATATTATTGCCATTTCAGGTGCCCCATCTTTGGCCCCGCCTCCCAGGCGCATTTTTAAAAAGGTGCTGGTAGAGTAAGGGTTAATCAACCCACCGATATTATCACCATTTCGGGTGCCTCCCAAGCGCAATTTCAAAAAAGTGCTGGTAGAGTAAGGGTTAAGGTCCGTCGCCTGCATGAGCATGCACCTCCCCCATTCACAAGCAAGGTATGTGCCCTTTAATTAAATCAAAGCAAAGAAATAAATACAGGGGACAATGGAACTGTCAAAGTGCCCATTTCTTTGAGTGTCAGCACCCTCCTTGAGAAAAAAAGAACAGTTACATGACTGATCACCGCTCATAAGGACTAGGAATAAGATGCATGACCGATTTCAGTGACTAAAGCATTGAGTTACAGCTCCATAGAGGGAGCAGACTAAATCTTTGCTCCCTAAAATGATGCTTTTGCTCCTCAAAATATTCAAATCTAGATCAGCGCCCTCGCGTTCACGAGGAATTCATATCAGCATGTCAAGCTTCATGCATGATGTACAGTAAGGCCGTACTTTTGATTTGTTTTGATAGAGACAAAGCAGAATTTTGACGAAGAACTTTAAATTACTAATTTACAGATAGCATGATGTAATGTAAATTTCTACCTACATGTGTAGGTATTAAATACGTTCATTGAAAAAAGTACCATTTTCTCAAGCCTTGTCGGTTAGTATCCTTCGTTTTTTGTACTACTTAGCTCAAGTAACCAAGTTAAAGCAGTCTCTACACAATTCATACCGATTTCGCGAAAACCGATCTGCACATGTGATAAGGCTTAGGCTTATATTATACTATTAAAAAGTACAATATCATTCAGATATATTGATAAAAAATAGGAAAATATATGTTTGCCTCTACAGCAAGTTTAGGGGAATATATCAAAATTGCATGGAAGCGTCGCCAGTTCTTGCTCTGACAGTCTGCCAGTATCCCAAAAGTGGAAAAGGATGATATAGCCTAGCTAGGCTGCCAATTGTTGGGCTCGCATCTGGAAATGAATTTTGATTATGAAGTTTGATTACCTTTGTCACTGCACACAGTTTGATGTGCAGTTTATACATGTACAGTATAATTACAAGGCTCCAACTGCATGGGGGCCGGGTGGTATGCTCATACTCATCCAAACATTTGATCAAATGAGACAAATTTACCCAGAAAAGTGTACTTTCCCTACCTGCATGAATGACAGATATTCTCCAATCATTCTCTTGGACCTTAGTAACTACATCTAACAAACTTTCGCAGAAGTTATTTAATGTCATATTAATTATAACTTGTTCATAGCCCCCCATTGATGACCAGAAGCTAGTTTGCTTTTGTGCATATCCATATAGCAATGAAACAAAAGAGATTATCTTTGTGGCCTTATTTGAAAAAAAATTAGCACAAGATGTTGCTGGTCCATATTTATACAACATATTTTTACAAATACCTTTGTTAAATCCCTGAAAAAGAAGCACGTAGGGCCTACTGTATCCTTTAATATAATGTCTTTAATTTTTGTACATTTAATCACTCTTCCATCCGAATTGAATGCCTGAATTTTATGAAACCAATGTTTCCTTAACCCAGACCCCTTAACAACACATAGAATTTTCATCTGGTAATGATACATACCCGGTTCGTTTTGTCAAAATAATACTGAAATGCAGCGTGCAACGAGAGCGACGTGACTTCTAACTATTTCGTTCCGTTTCATTTCACTTTGCACCTAAATTTTGTTTTATATCTCTATTTTTTGTAATTTTTTTTGTGGATGGGCTTTTCTTTTTGGTGAGATCATTTCTTTTATATTTTCCCTTCCGTTCTGACCAGACTTTCGCGCCTTACAGTTACTAGTACAGTGGTTCTCATATAGTAGTTGCACAAAAAAAAAAATTCTAGTTGCTTTTGGTCTCTCGGCCCTTGGGTTGTTTTTTTCATGATGACGAAACACTTCTGCCTTGATCTTGACCCTCCCTTTCCTCCCCATAACCCACCTACTACCTCTATTGATCATTATTCAGCCCCAATCCCTAAAATTCTAATAATACTGGCTACCAATAAACAAGATAACTTTTAAAAAAGTTTCCCCTTTCCTAATTCATTCCAATGCCTTGTCGGTACCCTCCCCAAAGTCTTCACCCTCAGATCCAGTGACCTTCTGGTGCACTGCACCAGAGACACTCAAACCACCACCCTCCTCACCACCAAAACCCTAGCCAATACTGGTATTGACGTTACCGTCACCCCCACCGTTCCTTAAACTACAGCAAAGGTGTGGTCAGCCTACCTGACTAATGAAGCCCTCGTAGAAGAACTAACTAATCAAAATGTAACTGAAGCCCGTCATTTCGTCCTCAAGAGAGACGGTGCCGAAACACCTACCAATACCATTTTCCTGATGTTTCCACACCAACTCTCCCCTCCCACATCACTGCTGGCTACCTGAGATCCCAGTCACCCCTTATATTCCTAACCTTCTCTGTTGTCATAAGTGCCAGAGGTATGGCCATGAAAAAAACTCCTACCGCAGCCAAGTGCGCTGTGGCAACTGTGGAGCCCTGGACCACAAAAGCACCTCCTGCACCAGCACCCCACACTGCACGGATTGCAACGGAACTCATCCAGCTAACCATCCCTCCTTCTCAAAAGACTGCCCCACCTGGCTCCAAGAAAAACAAATTACGAAACTAAAAACCTTTAATCCCAACATCACATACCTGGAGGCCAGGAAGCAATTTCTCGTTTCACTCCACGCTAAACCATCCTACTCGAGCGCAGTCTTCAATAATGCTAGTATCTCCCTCCCCCACCCCTAACACAACTAAAACTGAATCACATACCCAAACAGACCTCACCTGGCTCTTCTTACCCATTCCTAAGCCCATCATTATTGCCAAAAACCCAAACACACCCATTACCCAAACCACCTCTACTACCACCACTTCTCCCCCTAACCTTCCTTCCTCCTGTAAGACTCCCACCATCCCCTACCCCAACACCTCTAATGCCAACAAACATCAAACTCAAGCCAACCTGGCTAACAATCATTCAATCAACAAGCAACAATCCAAGAAACAACCAATCGAAAAACAGTCCACCATCCAAACCCACACAAATGACACGGAAGAGAACATGGATTGTTCGGTTACCGAACATACTTCTCGTCCAACTTTCAAAAACAAGCGTTCCCAAAGAAACAGGGACAAATCCAAAAAAAAATAAACCAACTAAGACCCAACAGATCCTCCTCAAGATAACCCCCTTATGGCATGCAACAATAACAATAACATTAACATTCACAACCTACAATGGAACATAAGGAGCCTTAAGGTTAATTCTGAAGAAATTGAAACTCTGGCCACCACCTTCAACCCAGTCGTCTTCTTCCTACAAGAAACTTTTTGAAAACCACGGACCATTACTCCCTCAACAACTTCGCTTGCTATCACAAACATCAAATGGATGCTGACAGGGCCTGTGGGGGTGTCTCCATTCTCGTTAGACACGATATCCCACACAGCCCTGTTCATGTGCACACCGACCTTCAGGCCATCTGTATATCTGTCTCCCTCCACAAAACTTTCACTCTTTGCAATATTTATCTCTCCCCTAACACCAACATTCAGCACCAGCCTTAACAACCTCATCTCTTAGCTCCCCTCCCCCCTTCATCCTTCTTGGTGACTTCAACGCTCACAACCCTCTGTGGGGCTCTATTACCACCACCTCCAGAGGCAAGCTCATTGAAAACGCTCTTCGACAGCACAGCCTCTCCTTGCTCAACACTAACTCTCCGACCTACCTTCACCCTGCCACAGGCTCCCTAATACCTATATTGACCTGTCTATCTGTTCCCCAAACTCCTCCTTGATTTTAGCTGGAGAGTCACTGCTGACCTCTGTGGTAGTGATCATTACCCTCTTCTTATACACTCCAACCTTTAAACCCCCACTGACCACACCCCCAATTGGAACCTCGAGAAGGCTGATTGGCCCTTTTCGAAACCCTTTGTGGCTCACACCTCTCCCCCCATCTCCTTGAGGATGAGGATCCCATGTCAACCTTCAGTAATATCCTTATCAACATCACCACCTGCTCAATTCCCAAAACCTCCAAAGCCCCTAATCATCCCTCCCAACCCCTGGTTCTCTGATGACTGCAAAACCGCCATAAAGAACAGAAAAAGAGTCCTCAGGAACTTCAAAACTAACCCGACCACCCACAACCTCTACCTCTTTCGCATCAGCGGTGCCAAGGCCAGACGCACTATCAAGGACAGTGAAACCAACACTTGGAACAACTTCATCTCTTCTCTCACCACCAACACCCCCACTAAGATGATTTGGAGAATGGTTAACAGCTTCCATGGCAGAGTGGGCAAATCTCCCATCTCTTCTGGAATGGTGACCTTCTCACCACGAAAAAGGACATCGTTAACCACCAAGCTGCCTCTTTTAGCAACATCTTGTCCTCGACCAACTGCTCAATGCCTTCAAAACCAAAAAAGCTCGCGATGAAGCCTGGAGTATCACCTTTCCCTCGGACAACTCCGAGAGCTACAACACCCCTCTCACCCTTTCTTAATTAAACTAAGCCATCCACGACGCTGGCTGCACCTCCAAGGGCCCAGATAACATCCCCTACCAGTTCCTGAAACACCTTCCCATCAAGGCCACCACAACCCTACTCACTATCTTCAACCACATTTATTCCTCACACTCCTTTTCCCCTATCTGGAGGGCAGCTATTGTCACCCCCGTCCTTAAACCGGGGAAGGACAGAACCGACCAGCTACCTCAGCTACCGCCCCATCGCCCTCACCTGCTGTCTCTGTAAAATTATGGAAAGGATCATTAATCAGAGACTAAACTGGTTTCTTGAGACCAACAGAATCCTCTCCCCTCACCAAAGTGGCTTCCAGAAACGTCGCAATACCCTAGACCACTTAATTATGCTCGACACCGCTATCCAGGAATCCTTTGCAAAAAAGGAAGACCTTATTGCCATTTTTTTGACCTCGAGAAAGCTTTCGACACTACTTGGAAATACGGCATTATCCGCAAACTTCACACCATCTGCCTCAGAGGCCATCTTCCCATCTTTGTTCAAAATTTCCTCTCACCCAGGCAATTTTAAGTTCGTATTGGCCACACCCTCTCCAACCCCTACCCCTAAGAAGAGGGTATCCCCCAAGGCAGCATCCTCTCTCCCACTCTCTTCAACCTGAGCATTAATGACATCCCGGACAACCTTGGCCTCAACATCAAACGTACCTTCTCGTGGACAACTTCACCATCTTCTACTCCTCCCCTAGCTTTCCTCTTGTTGAAAATAGACTCCAAATCTGTTTCAACCAGCTGTTAGTCTGGTGCAAAAATGACAGTTTTAAATTCTCCAAGGACAAGACAGTCTGCTTGCACTTCTGTCATTTCAACAACCTCTACCCCAACCCGAACCTTGTGCTCAATGGCAATCGCATCCCTAAAGTTGAACACACAAAATTCCCGAGTCTAACTTTAGACCCCAAGCTCACCTACAAGCTCACCTACAAGCAACACATCACCAACCTGAAACTACAATGCAACAGCTCCCTCAACATTCTCCGCCTCCTCTCCAACACCACTTGGGGTGCGAACCGCCATGCTCTCCTCAAAATTTTCAGTTCAATATTGTCTACTGTGTCGCTCACAACTCATACCTCAACCACATCGACACCATCCAAAATGAAGCCCTCAGGCTTTGGCTAGGTGCCTACAAAACCTCCCCAATCACCAGCCTTCACGTTGAAGCCAACGAACCCCCCTTCCTACTCAGATGTAGAAAGCTTAGCCTCTCCTATGCTTTTAGAGTCCTCACTAACACCCAGAACCCTGTTTACAACCTCATTAGGTACCCCAATTTCTCCACTCTCTTTGATAGGACTAAAACTCTATCCCCTCCCTTCAGCTTACGCATTAAATCAGACCTCTTTCATCCAGCATCAACCCAGCCACTCTCGGCACCTTCTCCTGGCCCACTTTTCCTCCTTGAACCACCCCCTCCCTTCTATCCACCTGGGCTTCACTCATCACAAAACTCAAACCCACCCTAACCTCTTCATCAATCTCCACAATCAAATCAAAGACCAACTCTCAAATTACACCTCCATCTATACTGCTGGCTCCAAGGAAGGCAACAAGACAGCTGCTGCTGCCATCATCCAAGACATCACCCTCAGTAGCAGACTTCCCGACTACTCATCCATCTTTTCGGCCAAGGCAAAGGTCAATCTCCTCGCCCTCAACTTTATTGAGTACTCTCCGCTCAGCCACTTTGCCATTTTCTCCGACTCAAAGGCTGTTCTTACTTCTTTACTCAATCTTAAATGGGATAAGTTCACATTCCACCTCCTTCAGAAATTCCTTTCGCCCACCCTCTGCAGGAAAAGTGTTCTTTTCTTCTGGATACCCAGCCATGTTGGCATCCCTGGCAGTGACAGGGCTGATGCAGCCGCTAAGCTTGCCCTCAACCTCCTCCCTACCCCTTTTCCCAAAACCCTCTCTGACATCAAACCGCTTATCGCTTCCCTTGTTCGTGACTGCTGGCAAATCTCATAGAACTTCCAAATTAATAACAAACTTTTTGTCATCCAGCCCACCATTTCGATCAAATCCACCATCATCAACCTCTCTCGTATCGACAACATTTATATTACCCGTCTTAGAATAGGTCACACCCACCTCCCTCACTCCCACCTCCTTATTGGCTCTCACCAACCCCTCTGCAACAATTGCCATTGCACCCTCACAATCCATCACGTTCTCCTTGCTCGCCTTCTCATGTTCTCCTTGCTTGCCCCTGTACAACCTCCCCACAACTCAATTGCTAAGTTCTTCCAAAAAATCCTTCGGATAAAATTACCTCCTTCCTTCATCATGCTTCCCTCTACAACCATATTTAATTGTCCTCTTCCACCCCCTCTCTACTTTGTTTTTGTTACACCCATGCACCTCTCTTGATCACAGCTTTCTGACTTTTGTTCTTGAATTTTTTCTCATTCTCCCCCTGTTTCCTTTCCTACCTGCCTCTAGAATAATCTCACCTCTCAGGCAAACTTTGACCCTCGTTGTCGTGGTGCCCTTAAGCCCTCATCAAATAAACAAACAAACTGAAGTGCTGCTTCTTCCTGATGTCATTGTGGACATTTCTTTTGTTTGCAGCAAATTGTCAGACATTTAGCGTGTAATGGGGCAGAATTTAATAGAAAATTCATCGTTTATACATCTCATTAGAAAAAAATAACAAATACTGTGGCTTATAAACAAAGAAGCGAGTCTCCGGCAATGTGTGTTGAGTAAAAAAATGTAATTAAGATTCATGAGTGGTCAGAAAAGGGAGTTTTCATATACGGTTCGAAAGTTGCGTTAGGAGGTGAGGTGACCTATCTTGTATATATGTAAATGATTTTATAGGTTGCCATAATGCTAGGAACACCTATGATTTGATAAGCCTAGGCCACACTCAAAATTGCAACCATAGAGTGTCCTCTTTAAATTTTCAGGTAACTGGTGTTAGGTAACAGTTGTCGTTTAACGTTAGACTCCGTATGAAATTCATTCCTACAAAAATACCCAATTAGTGACATTTTCACTGCAGGAATTGCACCCGATACCTTTCACATGACTATGAGCATGACTCCTTAACCATTAAGCCACTGCACCCCTTGAAAGAATAAGTATATTCTTATAATCCACTCCCTTGTTAAAAAGCTTGCATGTACAAAGTTTGTCTGGTTAAATGTTACTGAACAGTGACTGACATACTGTAACCTTTTGACACACCTGCCACTCGTCTCTCAGGAACACTATTCTGGATTTCAACTTCAACTCATTTGGCTGGACTCTGGTAGAGTATAATAGCCAAGCTTGTGCAGAGGTTATGCTGCAGTTATAGAGATATAGTTTTGATTTGTCAGCTTGAGGCTTGCACTGTTTTTTTCTTTCTGGTAGGCTGTTCCACTCGACAATGGTGCGAGGGAAAAAAGTATGATGTGTAATAAAACTTTTTGAGTTGTGGCAAGAATGACAGGCAAGTGGTGTTAGGTAACAGTTGTTGGGGATATTAGTTTTGTAGTAAGCAATCTTGTACATTGTGAAAAGACGGGCAATACTTCTATCTTCTAGAGCTTGCCATCCAAGATCGTTTAGCAGTGTCCTGACGGTGCCTTCGGTTCATTGGTAATTGTGTTTCACGAACCTTGCTGCACTTCTGGATTCTTTCCACTTATTTCTTCGTTTTTCTGGTAAGGGTCCCACACTTTGCTTGTATATTCCACATGGGGACTAACCAATTGAAGTAAGCAGTTTCTATTAGCTTCTCTGGGCATTTGTAGCTGCTACTCTTGGGAGATACTGTATATTAGATAATTGTTTTAGCTTGAAGTTTATAGCTGGGTAGAACTTTGAGTAGTGGATGGTTGGTTTTCTGTATGATCTTGTGATAGGTTCAGTTGTTATAAGTTCTTGCAATCCATGTTATCTCAGTCGGCTGAGTGTATGACTGAGATTAAATCTCAGAATTCAATCTGGTGTGGTTGCAATAGTTGTGTGCCTTTTCATATTCTTTTTTTGGTTTGTATTTTCAAATTATTTTGTGATTATTTCTCAATTTTGCAGAATTCTTCAATGGCAGAGGAGAAGGTAGCAACACTGTCAGTGGATCGTCAGCGATCTCACCTCAATGTTCTTATTGACGAGAGTTTCCGGAAGATTATTGATGACCAGTATCGCTGGAAATGTAATCAATGTGATAAATCCTACACGACAAAATTTAACCTGGTGACGCATGTTATGGACCATAAGGGTATCAAGCCACACCTATGTAACGAGTGCGGGAAAGCATTCAAGCAGCAAGGTCACCTGACCACTCACATGATGATACACACAGGAGTGAAAAGATACACATGCAATATTTGCACCAAGCAATTTAGACAACTCACCCACCTGAAAAAGCATGAGCTTACACATAGGACTCATGTTCCAAGGGGGCATATAATGCGTAGAAATTCCTCTGAGTTTATTAAGTTGAACGATATCCCTGGCTCCTCTTTTTCTTTGGATAATTCCACTTTCAAAGAGCAAAATTTCAGACAAACTTCTTATTCATCCGTGCTTGAACCATTAGAGAATTCGTCAGAGAAAGCAGGGTCTGCAGATGAGGACAACACTAGCCAACAGGATGGAGAGGGAGCACACAACCAATCAGAAGATTCTTCAAGTGGGTCCACAGCAGGCACCAATCTCCATGTTCCTCTTTGCAGTGTGGCAGATGTATTAGCTGCCACAACTGTGACCATGGAAACGGTCCACGAATTAGGTCATCAATCTCAGATATTCTTGCCCAATCAGTTTCCAACTAGTTTTTCACGTTCTACTAACACATCCCCGAGAGTTTGCCATCTTTGTGGAAAATGTTTTGCCTATCCATCACAACTCAAAGAGCACATTGACAGGCATAATGATGTGAGACCTTTTGTGTGCAGTGAATGCGGAATGCAGTTTCGCAAGGAACATCACCTACGTCAACATGCATTCACACACAGCGGTATAAAGCCATTTATTTGTGAAGAATGTGGCCAGGGATTCTCAATGAAGGCAAATCTACAACGGCACGAAGCCAAACATTCAAGCAATCGTGATTTCAAGTGTGAAGTTTGTAAAAAGACTTTTGTTTACAAGCAAACCCTCTCTGCACACATGGTCACTCACGAAAAGAATAAGCCATTTAAATGCGAAACTTGCGGGAAGGAATTCACCGCAAAGTGAATCTTGTGCATCATGTTTATCTGCATTATGGCACGAAACCTTTTAAATGTCGGTATTGCACGAGTCGATTCAACCATAAAGGAAACATGAAAAGACACATGAAAGACAAACATCCACACGAGGACCAAAGCGATGAAACGGAGGTCGAGAATACAATGTGTGATAACTATAAACGAGAACTTGACGGTGAGGAAAATTCTGAAGATGAACCTCTTGCAGAGGAGAATCAACAAGTCAAAAGAGCACCGCAGAGGATGTTAAAAAACTTGAAAGAAATTAATCCTTCCTCACTCGAAGGTACATATAGAAAAGAAGCCATCACCAGTATTTTGCCACCACCTTCTCTCCTGGAATACTCCGGTATGAACTTTGAACCCATAAATGAGGATGACCTGAGTCTGCCCCATCTTCCCAGTCCTCTAGCGCGACATAAAGGGGGTTCTTATGATGTGGATAGTTGTAGCAATCATTCAGATACACCCTTTGATGTGCCTGGATCTAGCACTGAATCGAATCATGACTTACAAGAAAGTCCGTTGGGAAGTGATATGCATTTTAAAGTGGAACAGGGTGCCATTGAGGAGCTACATGTAAATAATATCTTATCTTGAAAGGATTCCAAAGTATTCAATCTTCCATTTTTTGTTCGATATTCTTCATTTGTACGGTAATTACCATTTTCTAATACAAGGTAAAAAGTATGTGCAATTGTTCACGCATAATCGGAGCTGAGGCTGAAACACGACCAAAAATTGCTACCCTTGATGTGTGAAAGAGTACGTTCTTGCCATTAAGTATAATTTTTTGAGGGTGGTGGGTAAGGTTAAAGGTGTCTTCACAATTAAATGGACTATCTTGTTGCACTCTTGCATAGGCAAATGTTTTGTTTATTGTACTGAAGTAGCAAAAATAAATTTAAATGCTCCAAGCACATATTAATGTAACTGCTCATGAATTTCATTTGAGTCATTGATAAGATAACACTTCTTCAAAAAAACGTATTCAAAAATTAATGAAAATCATTTTTAAAATCACCTTTGAACGAGAAGAAATTTACCTTGCATCTTTTCCTGATTCTTTTGTTAATGCAGGAGCACTTTTATATTAAAAATAAGATTACCAAGCCATGGTAAGTGCTTGGTTTAATCTTGTAACCTATCCATCTTTGAAGGTAAAAAGAGAAACAACATTTCCGATGTTCTGTAGCTTGAGAGTTCAATTCCTTCATTGGCAGCAGTCAATGCATATGGGTTCAATAATTTGGGTTGAAACTGCAGAAGATCTGAGGCGTCTTGGATTAGGTAAATTAAAATAAAGTTTATTGCAAAAAGTATCTTATCTGACCTGTTACAGTACATCTTTTTTTCCCTTTATTTTTGGAAAGAGGATACAAATCTATATTATTTTTTTTTGTGTAGTCACGACTGCACTGAAGATTTTATTACCGTATTATTGTCATACCTTTTTCTCAACCAAATCGTCCTTTTATTCTTTTCAGTAGTAATAGCCAAATATGGCAAGTGCTAAGGTAACCTAAGATAACATTCCAACTGTAGCTTAGTATGAAAAATAATTGAATTCCAAGTAATTTGTGGAAAGATTTTGTTAAAACAATGAATGTGTCTATTTTCAATGAAACTATATAGGCGTATACAGTGTTTTTAATGTGTGCATTGTTTTAGTGGGTATGATTAGTTAAGAACATGAGAAGTTTGATAATTCCATGTTTATAAATCGGTTAAGTATAAAAACATGGTTGTGGTGAGTTCCATCAAAAACCAGCTTGGTAATATCTGTTTTAACATTCATATTAAATTAAAAATTTGTAATACGGTTGTTGAACCAGCAACTCCTGTTAATAACTGTAATGGAGTGTAGTGCCACGAAACTTGCTTTCAGCTTGTTATACTATTATGAACATCTTGAGTAATAGCAGTAGAAACCCCCAGCCACTGGAGACTATGGCAGTAGAAGCCCCCAGCCACTGGAGACTATGGCAGTAGAAGCCCCCAGCCGCTGGAGACTATGGCAGTAGAAGCCCCCAGCCGCTGGAGACTATGGCAGTAGAAGCCCCCAGCCGCTGGAGACTATGGCAGTGGAAGCCCCCAGCCACTGGAGACTGTGGCAGTAGAAGCCCTCAGCCAATGAAGACTATGGCAGTAGAAGCCCCCAGCCACTGGAGACTATGGCAGTAAAAGCCCTTAGCCAATGGAGACTATGGCAGTAGAAGCCCTCAGCCAATGGAGACTATGGCAATAGAATCCCCCAGCCACCGGAGACTATGGCAGTAGAATCCCCCAGCCACCGGAGACTATGGCAGTAGAAGCCCCCAGCCACCGGAGACTATGGCAGTAGAAGCCCCCAACTACCGGAGACTATGGCAGTAGAAGCCCCCAGCCACTGGAGACTATGGCAGTAGAAATCCCCAGCCACTGGAGACTATGGCAGTAGAAGCCCCCAGCCACTGGAGACTATGGCAGTAGAAGCCCCCAGCCACTGGAGACTATGGCAGTAGAAGCCCCCAGCCACTGGAGACTATGGCAGTAGAAGCCCCCAGCCACTGGAGACTATGGCAGTAGAAGCCCCCAGCCACTGGAGACTATGGCAGGAGCCCCCAGCCACTGGAGACTGTGGCAGTAGAAGCACCCAGCCACTGGAGACTATGGCAGTAGAAGCCCCCAGCCACTGGAGACTATGACAGTAGAAGCCCCCAGCCACTGGAGACTATGGCAGTAGAAGCCCCCAGCCACTGGAGACTATGGCAGTAGAAGCCCCCAGCCACTGAACACTATGGCAGTAGAATCCCCCCAGCCATTGAACACTATGGCACTAGAAGCCCCAGCCACTGGAGACTATGGCAGTAGAATCCCCCAGCCACTGGAGACTATGGCAGTAGAAGCCCCAGCCACTGGAGACTATGGCAGTAGAAGCCCCCAGCCACTGGAGACTCTGGCACTAGAAGCCCCCAGCCACTGGAGACTATGGCAGTAGAAGCCCCAGCCACTGAACACTATGGCAGTAGAATCCCCCCAGCCATTGAACACTATGGCACTAGAAGCCCCCAGCCACTGGAGACTATGGCAGTAGAAGCCCCCAGCCACTGGAGACTATGGCAGTAGAAGCCCCCAGCCACTGGAGACTATGGCAGTAGAAGCCCCCAGCCACTGGAGACTATGGCAGTAGAAGCCACCAGCCACTGGAGACTATGGCAGTAGAAGCCCCCAGCCACTGAACACTATGGCAGTAGAATCCCCAGCCATTGAACACTATGGCACTAGAAGCCCCCAGCCACTGGAGACTATGGCAGTAGAATCCCCCAGCCACTGGAGATATATGGCAGTAGAAGCCCCCAGCCACTGGAGACTATGGCACTATAATCCCCCAGCCACTGGAGACTATGGCACTAGAAGCCCCCAGCCACTGGAGACTATGGCACTAGAAGCCCCCAGCCACTGGAGACTATGGCAGTAGAAGCCCCCAGTCACTGGAGACTATGGCAGTAGACGCCCCCAGCCACTGGAGACTATGGCAGTAGAAGCCCCCAGCCACTGGAGACTATGGCAGTAGAATCCCCCAGCCACTGGAGACTATGGCAGTAGAAGCCCCCAGCCACTGGAGACTATGGCAGTAGAAGCCCCTAGCCATTGGAGACTATGGCACTAGAAGCCCCCAGCCACTGGAGATTATGGCAGTAGAAGCCCCCAGCCACTGGAGACCATGGCAGTAGAAGCCCCCAGCCACTGGAGACTATGGCACTATAAGCCCCCAGCCACTGGGTACTAGGGCAGTATAAGCCCCCAGCCACTGGGTACTAGGGCAGTAGAAGCCCCCAGCCACTGGAGACTGGCAGTAGAAGCCCCCAGCCACTGGAGACTATGGCAGTAGAAGCCCCCAGCCACTGGAGACTATGACACTAGAAGCCCCCAGCCACTGGAGACTGGCAGTGGAAGCCCCCAGCCACTGAAGACTATGGCAGTAGAAGCCCCCAGCCACTGGAGACTATGGCAGTAGAAGCCCCCAGCCACTGGAGACCATGGCAGTAGAAACCCCCAGCTACTGGAGACTATGTCAGTGGAAGCCCCCAGTCACTGGAGACTATGGCAGTAGAAGCCACCAGCCACTGGAGACTATGGCAGTAGAAGCCCCCAGCCACTGGAGACTATGGCAGTAGAAAGCCCCAGTCACTGGAGACTATGGCAGTAGAAGCCACCAGCCACTGGAGACTATGGCAGTAGAAGCCTCCAGCCACTGGAGACTATGGCAGTAGAAGCCCCCAGCCACTGGCGACTATGGCAGTAGAAGCCCCCAGCCACTGGAGACTATGGCAGTAGAAGCCCCAGCCACTGGAGACTATGGCAGTAGAAGCCCCAGCCACTGGAGACTATGGCAGTAGAAGCCCCAGCCACTGGAGACTGTGGCAGTAGAAGCCCCCAGCCACTGGAGACTGTGGCAGTAGAAGCCCCCAGCCACTGGAGACTATGGCAGTAGAAGCCCCCAGCCACTGGAGACTATGGCAGTAGAAGCCCCCAGCCACTGGAGACTATGGCAGTAGAAGCCCCCAGCCACTGGAGACTATGGCAGTAGAAAGCCCCAGTCACTGGAGACTATGGCAGTAGAAGCCACCAGCCACTGGAGACTATGGCAGTAGAATTCCCCAGCCACCGGAGACTATGGCAGTAGAAGCACCCAGCCACTGGAGACTATGGCAATAGAAGCCCCCAGCCACTGGAGACTATGGCAGTAGAAACCCCAGCCACTGAAGACTATGGCAGTAGAAGCCCCCAGACACTAGAGACTATGGCAGTAGAATCCCCCAGCCACTGGAGACTATGGCAGTAGAAAGCCCCAGCCACTGGAGATTATGGCAGTAGAAGCCCCCAGCTCTTGCACACAATTTGTAGGCCTCAAATTTTGGCATCACGGTTCTTCATTTGCTATACAGCAGGTCCTTGGGTAATCTGCCATCGTCCATTTGTACCCAGTGACGACGCTACAGGGGAGGGGGCATCCTCGCTAAATCGCTTTGCCCCCCACCCCCCATTTTTTTTTAGGGTCACATTTTATCCGATATACAGTATAGGCCCCCCCCCCCTCTTTTCTCCTTCTGCTCCCCTTACGAGATGAAGCTGCCCCTATCTTCACCCCCTAACATCAAATTCCTGGCGCTGCCACTGTTTGTGAATACAGTATGTCCCAACCAGCAGAAGTTTGTAAACAAAGTGCTATATAAGACTTCAGTATTATTGTTATTATTATTTATGTATTCAAAGTTAAAGCTACCTCACCTTACTTCTGGAAAATATTTCCTCGTAAAATAGTTCCTCAAATACCCTTTGAAAAAAGCTTTCACGACCATGGCTAGGAGAGTCGTGTTTAATCAGTGTAGGACATACTGAACACAGTCCTCTTAGGATTTATAACAAGACATGATCAAACCAACAAAAAGGGAGAGGGTAGAAATTTAAAAAAGGCAGCACTTTAATCTTTTTAACCTTCTCAGACTAATCTATTCAACATGTTAAAGGAATATTCCCATTTATTATTTCATTATGTTTCTGATAAGAGAAAAATTTAAGAAACAGATTGGTATGAAAAAAAGATGTTGATATTTCATTCCTAGAAGAAGTTATTGAAGATTTTTCTTTCCTGCATAAAAATGACATTTGTACCAAGTCTAAGTCATTATTATGATGTCATCACAGCACTTGCTGTACTATTCTTTATGTATTTAGTTAAAAATTAATCACCAATTTTTATATTTCAAATATAAGTTACAAGAACAGATTGAAAAACATTGTACATTTTTGTGAAGAAAAAAATGTTCCCAATCATTTAGAAAATACAAATTAATTCTCAAAGAAAAACAAAGCATAGTACAGGAAGTTCTATAATGATATCATAATGATGACTTTGACTCAGACCAACAAACTCAATACACACACAAGAAAAGTTGTTAAAATTCAATCTTTGTTTTATTGTCTTCTATTAAATATATTACTAGAACTGTCAGAAGGACAGTATGCTCAACTATTCAAAGCTAGTATAGAGAATGGGCTTATTGGGGGATGTATATACAGAAATATGGTGGCAGGGGCAGATGATTTCAAATTACTTGAGCTTTGAAAGATGCACTTACATTTTCATTTGCACTACAAGCTTTAAAATATCTTTGAGTATCCCTAGATATTTTAAGACAAAAGTTCAGAAAACATGTAAAACCTAGCAGTCTTTATAACTACAACACCTCTCTTAGTTCTATCAATTGAATAACAAAGAAAGGAGAGGCCCTGACTTGCCAATGTTAATGAAAGAATGCCATTCAACCCCCTTTCCAAGCTGTACCCTCCCCCAGCCCCTACACATTCCCAGAACTACATCCTGGATTGTAATACAACTTCCGAATTGAGAAAATATGTGTGTCAAGCAAAGTCAAGCAGCATGAAAAATGTTCAATATTATTACAGCAAAATTATGCGAAACAATATTGCTTAACGTATGACAAACTAGACATTGGAAATGATACAAATCCCCTCACCACTAATAATGCATATTCCAGACTGTCCCACATTCCATCCCAACCTGTCCCAAATGTCATCCCATGTCTATACTCCATGAAATCATACTGAAAACCAGATACTGTATGTCATTCCACCACTTGCATCATAACTGAAATCCAGATGACATCCCACCACATGCCATTCCGCCCTGTCCCACATGTCGACCCACCCTGTTCCACATGCCAACCCATCCTGTTCCACATGTCAACCCACCCTGCTCCACATGCCAATCCACCCTGTCTAACATGCCAACACATCCTGACCAACACTCCACCATACCCTGCCCTACATACAATTCCACCCTGTCCCACATGACCTCATCCTAATTGATTCAGCCACTTTATCATCATGTCATCTTGTACCCCACATTCTGCTTATTGTTTATATTTCCCACACCCCTAATTTAACATTCTTTAGAAGTGAGGAAACATTTATTTACTTCTTTATTTATGGCAAGACAAACATTTTGAATGCTATTCATGTCAGGAATGTCAATATCATAACAAAACTAGAAATGTGAAGTTAGTAAGTCAAGCCATATATTTTCGATCTCAAGTCAAACATTTCAGCACATGCACCTATACCTCACCATGAAGTGTGAACAATGCTCTTCACATATACTGTATGATCATTTGTTTAAGCAAATGCATCATACCCACTTTAATTCAAGAGATACCACATATACAAATATTTTCATTGCTATGCAAATAGACTAATCATGCTCAACTGAACAGTACCAATGCCCTCTACCACTGAACCAAATAGCAAGTTATCTCAGGTTAAATAATTTGTACACAAGTATTGTTATGCAAATAACCTACTTGATATGTACACTACACTCACCATTGAGTGTAGACAATGCTCTTCATATATATGATCATTTGTGTGAAGCAAAATCCCCACTCCCACTTCAAGAGATATCATAGATACAAATACTTTCATTGTTTGGCAAATAAGCTAATTAATATGCACACAACCCCAAATCATGCTCATTTGAACAGTACCCATGTCCTCTACCTCTGTAACAAGTAACAAGTTATTATCTAATGTTAAATATTTGATGTAAAAATCTATTGTTATGCAAATAACCAAATTAATATGCACATTACACCTCACAGTTAAGTGTAGACAATGCTCTTCACATATATAATCACTTGTGCAAACAAAATCCTGACTCCCACTTTAATTTAAGAGATATCATAGATATAAATATTTTCATTATGCAAATAGGCTAATTAGTATGCATAACAACCCCCCTATCATGTTTATTTGAACAGTACCCATCTCCCCTACCCCTGTGCCAAGTTACATGAATGTACATCATTCATAACTTAAGTTATGAGCTCATGGATGTTAAACATTTTGTACGAAAATCTATTGTTATGCAAATAACCTAGTTAATATGCACACTTCACCTCAACATTAAGTGTAGACAATGCTCTTCACATATATGATCATTTGTGCAAACAAAATCCCCACATCCACTTTAAGAGATATCATAGATACAAATAATTTCATTGATTATGCAAATAAGCTAATTAGTATGCACACACAACCCCTAATCATGCTCACTTGAACAGTAACCCTATGCTAAGTTACATGAATAATAATAATAATGTATACTTGATAAAGCGCCGGTATCCGCCAAAGGGCGCTCATGGCGCTTTGCAAAAAACAAGCCAGTAAAACAGTTCAAACTCATGAATGTACACCACTCATAATTTAAGTTATGAAAGCTTTAACCTGACAAATATTTTCATTGTTATGCAAATAAGTATGCACACACAACCCCCCCATCAATCTCATTTGAACAGTACCCATGTCCTCTACCCCTATGCCAAGTCACATGAATGTACACCATTCAGTGGTCAAGCATGTTCATCTTATATGAAAGAGGACATCAAAAGAAACAAAATTGTGAAAAAAGCATTGAAAAAACTTTAATCAGTTTAATAAGAAGAAATTCAAGTTTAAAGTTTGGTATCATTTCTGTAGAAACCACTCAAATCAGACTAGTTGTGATGTCACAGCCTCAGATTCCTCAGTCTTTTGCATTTTGAAGAAAGTTTATTTAAGTTTTCACTATTTAGATTATTTTCCTCAAACTTTCTTCAGGTGGCATATTATAAATACCCTTCCTAGATTCAGCTTTACTACTTTTGTGACATATCCCACGGTTTTTAGGCCACAAAATCGCAGGACAAAATATGATAGAATACATAAAGACTGAGAAATCTGAGGCTATGACATCACAACTAGTCTGATTTCAGTCATTTCTACACAAATGATACTAAACTTTAAACGTGAATATCTCCTTAACGGAATAAGATTTTTGAACGCTTCCTTCACCATTTTGTTTCTTTAGAAGTCCTCGTTCATATAAGATAAACATGCTTGACCACTGAACTAAGCAAGTGTTGTGAAAGTGAGGATGAGGGCATCAGCCATAGACTTTTCACACCAACCATTTCTACACAAATGACAGAATTAACATTTGAATATCTCAATTCGTTGAAGACATTGCTCTTAACATTTAAGATGAACATGCTTCACCACTAAACTAATCTTTTCAAGCTGGTCAGCAAAAGAAACATTTTATACAAGCATGTGCACCTGTCATGATATTAAAGGATAAGTTGAGTGCTTAATCATGTTATTTAACTTGAAAGAAGACAAAAGGAAACAATCATGATGAAATAACCATTGGTCCATCAATCATTCATGGGTTTTGCACAAAGTCCTCCTAAGCATATTATGTATATTTTTTATTTAGGCTCCGCCACCGACTAATTTGATTCGCATCACTGAACAGCAGTTATGTGGCTTGAGCCCAAGATGAATGACCAATTGTGTACAGCGTAACAGTAGCTGGTTGCTAACAAGTGAACTGTGAATGGACTGAAGATCTTGTTAGTTAAGAGGGTATAGATTACCCCTGCGTTGTGTATAGTGTAACAATAGCTGGATGCTACTTAATGAATTGTGAAGAGTCTCTTGGGTTGAATGATGTGGATTACCCCTGATTTTGAGAAAGTCGGGTTGGGGGAGTCTAAGGGCCAAAAATTCTTAATGTGATCCAAAAAACTTATTTTGTTAAAAAGCCTCTTCAAATTTTATTCTAATTTTTTTTGAGATCTTGTAACTTACTGAAATCATTGAATGAATATTCAACAAGTATATGTTCAACAACTACAAGCAATTCATGGATCTCATAATGTCCTCAGCATGTGCATAACAGTACAGTGGTATACCTAGACTTTGCAAGGGGTCAAAGACAATACACACTTTCACGATTTCAGTCTGCTCATGAGCACAAGGACATGTAGATTCAAGGTGCAAGTAAACAAACCAACCAGCTTGAGCGCACAGCAAAATACGCTCATGGTTTGCAAAGTATTATCATGCGTTTTTTAGAAAAAAGCACATTGTGCAAGAACAATGGAAATTTTGTTTGCTTACACGCAACTCAAAATGGCAGACCGAACTGTGAAAGGGTGTATACAAATTGTTATTTTTCATCCTTCAAGTCATCATTGGGTATGTATAGAACATTCTATCCCTCCCCACCCTGTAACTGGAAATTTTGAGGAAAAACTTACAAAATTAAACAAATTTGTGCTCCTTTTATCCCCAAAAAGACTAGCTTCAAAAATTATAGTTTTATTTCGGAAAATGACATATCCTTGTTCAGAAATTTTGGAAGAAGTTAGACAACAAATCAGAAAATTTGTTGTTTTTGCCTCTGGAAGAAAGTCTAGTAGCGATGACAAGAGTGCACAAATGTTTTGACTTCATGGAAATTTCGGGCCAGAGGGAAATTATGTTCCTGAAATAGCATATAAATTCCCTCCAGGAAATTGTACAGAACATATCTTCACTGATATCCCGCTCTCTTTGTTACCACACCAGCAGAATAATTGTGTCCTCCTTATTCTGCTCACCCACTCAGCCAAACAGGCACCTCATCAGTTACACATGGGAACTTATCTGGTCCTTTCTTCAGTCTACAGGCCCAACTGTTTTGTCCTTTTTTGAAAGGGGTGGTGGCTTCTTTCTCAAATTGCCATTATTGGTGAGTTGAAGAATATCATAGATATCAAGAGCTTCACCTGCAAAAAGTAAATGAAAAAAAAAGAATCCATTTAGCTATCTTACGATTCCATAGCATTTCTTGAATAAAGATGCACGCTACTTGGCACCAATACTTGTAATTTTTTTTATTTTATTGAAAGTTAAGAAATTTCAACAACTTGCAGAGGCGATGTCGTCTCAAAACAAATCGCAATGACATTAAGTACATACCATGTTGATACACACGTTATCAACGTATTACGAGAGAAGCATAAAATATACAGTGTGTGTATTGAGATTAGGTGTACATGCACGTTGTACGTACAGTATGTATGTGTCATAAGATGACACAGGTGAGTTGAACAGAGCTGTACAAATTCATTGTTAGTTTAATAATGGAGCTATAACTTAACTCGGATAATAGCTCCCATGTTTTAATTCAAATGAGGGGAAAAGACAAAGAAAAATTCTGCCTTGACGAGATTGAACTCGTTACATTTGGCACAAAAGCAAATCGCACGTAGCCCATCGCCTTATCCATTTGGCCACACGCTGTCTCAGAATATATTGTTGTATTTTTAATAAAGTGTGAACTATGATCAAAAGAGGCACGTTTTGCAATTGGTTTAAATTTCAACCAATCAGAAAATTAGAACTGAATGTCCTTATGCCAATATTGCACCTTTAAGTATTGATTAAGGAAGGTTGGGTATATTATTGTGGGTACACTACAAATTCAAGTAAGAACATTGATGAAAGGTGTGTCCTGGCAGTAACATAAGGAATTTTATTTTACAATCTATGAAAATAAAACCAATTGCCATCGGAATCCAGACATGTTACCATTCTAAATAATTGCTTGGCGTTTGTGATGAATGAAGAGGCAGAACCTTCTATTAACGTATAGAAATCCTTTCTTCTTTCTTAAATCATCTACTTTTTTAAAGGAAAGTAGCTGAGAAAAGCATACAATCTGGGGGATCTTAGCAACACCCCAATTAACATGTAGTTAAATCAAATCCATTCGAGCCATTAGGCTCATAGATCTGCCACCCCCAGTTTTAATTAACATGTAAGTGGAAAAGATATTTTGATCATTTTCAAACAAATTTTAAGAGACAAAGCTTGCATGCATCCAAAAATCATCAAACTTTGATAAGCCACGTCCCTAAAACTATATAAGTTATCAGAAAAATCTAACAACTCTTCAACTTAACAATTTATGCTATGTGTGAAATAGCAAATAAACCAATATTTCCGCACCTGTCCACAGAGCTTTAAAAGACAAGAAACACCTTGATGTAACATTAGCTAGGCTTTAATCTATTAAATGGAGCTGACAGCAAGAAAACGTATAATTGTTTTATTGTCATCAGATGAATAACTCTCCATTACAGCCATTTCTTTTAATATTTTGCAATCATAGTTTGAGGGAGTGCATCTGAATTCAAAATTGTTCATATTCTGGTCTCATCTGAATCATCAGCTTGCAGAAGAAAACAAATGAAACAGATAGACTGACGTAAAGATCTATGAGCTGCTTTCAGCATACAATATCACACATCTTGCACACAAACTTAAATTATATGGTTTTTGCAAAATTCAAAAATAGCGCCACTCAAAATTTAGCATTCTTCCAACATCGATCGAATGAAAATGAAATTGTAAGTCTTTTTAAGGTCAGGGTTAAAGGTCACCGTTGATGTCTTGGGTCAATGATGCCAAAGAGGTTTGACTAATAAATCTAAACAAACTCATAATGCAAATGGCATTGAAGGTGAAAAAGAAAGAATAAAATGGTAATATAAGAGCAACAAACTGCATTGTGGAGCATTTGAGCCCATAATAGCATGTGGTGGAGGTAACTTCAGATGTTATCATGTATGTTGCAAAAGGAATTTACTACACGGGCAAGGAAGTTGTATCAATATGAACAGATAAAAGCTAACCTTGGGGTATACCATAACTTCTTTCCAGGCCGTGAGGGTTTGATGGCGTAACACAATCCATGTGAACCTCTTTTCTGAGCACTTTGTCAATATCAACCGCGCTGAAAAATGCTACAGACTAAAATGTGACAGAAAATGTGAAAATTGTCACTTCCTGGCCATTAACATTTACTTTAATTTCTATTTGGTGAAAATACTTTTCTCACATTTGATAAATTTTGTAACTTGATCATATATACATCCAAGTCTTCCTACACAATACTACATCTGATTCTTTGTAACTTGTTGGCTTGGTTGAAAGAAAGTCTTAACTTAACTGATGGTTTCAAGTTAAATTAGGGTTGGGTGCCCAGAACTACACCATTTTTAGAATGATTTGGAATTTGAAAGGATGCCAAAAAAATGGAATAGCAGCTTCCAAATAGCTTTAAAGGGATCAAAGATTGATTTGGGTCAAGATGCAATGTGTCCATTGTTAGAAGACTAGAAAAAACTCAAAAGTTACAAATTTGCTGGTACTGTGAGGCAAATATTAAGATTTTCAAATACACCCCCTCCCCCTCCCCATAAAAAATGCTCAAATAAAAAAAAAACACAAACGATGATAAAACTTAGCTTATGTTGATTCCTAGGAAAAGTTTAATTAAAAGAGAAATAAGCTTTCTAGATGAAGTAGCCCATATTTAGGGAATAAGTTCATTTTGGAGCAGGTTCAGCGAAGAGCCACTAGACTTATTTCCGAAGAAAGGAATCTCTCTTATGAATCTAGGTTGCGATTTCTTGGTTTGACCACGCTTAAGTTGAGAAGAGTACGTGGCGATATGATTTAGGTTTTTAAATTTCTATCTGGTAGTGATGCTTTGACTTCCTGTAATTTCTTGCATGTTTCAGCTAATCCTCATGTGACACGTGGTAACAGTTTGAAGTTGACCAAGGAGTTCTCACGGATAGATATTTGTCATTTTAGCTTTTCGCAAAGAGTTGTTAATGAGTGGAATGGTTTTCCTGAGTGGGTAGTTAGCTCAAATTCTGTTCATAATTGCAAAGTCAACATTGATAAGTTCTTCACTAACGTCTATGATTTTTTTTTGTGGTGGTGGTGTTAGTTTGGGCTTTTTATGGGGTGACTAACCCTTCTTAGCCCGTCATCTTGTTATGTTATGTTATATTTAAACTTTCCTGTTGGTGATGGTGATTAACCAAACTGTAATTTTGCTGAACTTGGAAAAGGGTGGAAGGACATTGCCTTCTTTCACCCCTGCTATTAGAGCAATCATAATATTACAAGGTACCTGTGGAAGATCATGGATTCCGACTTTATGGGCGAACATGCATCTGGTGAGGAGATTAGTTATCTGGAGGGCCAAGGCTGCTCTGTACCTGTCCTCACTCTGTACCAAGTACCGCACCTAAGAAACAAATAACATGAAATTTGGTGATAATATAGTTTATTTTATAGACCTCCTAATTTTTACACTATATTAACACCTAAAATTTAGGTCAATGCAGATAATGAAACAATGTATATCAAACATTAATAAACCAACCTTTGATTATTTGGTCCACATTCTTGCAACTTTGAAGCAAATTACCTAATTTTAATATTTTCTGCCAATCTTCATTGAGATGCAGAGGAGCTGCTTTAATTTCAGACATTGCTGGCCTTTGAATCTATATCTAGATCTACTCACGAGCATTAGAGTGGAAACTGATTTTTGTGACTTGTAGAAGAAGCATCATGATTTGCAATATTCCTGATAATTGATAGAAAAGGACAGACAAAAACTACACAACAGAAGTATCTACCTACTGTGGTGTAGCGGTTATCATACCTGTCTACAGACCACGAGGCCCTGGGTTCAAGCCTGGGTTGGGTAAACACGCCAGTGTACCACAACTGGTTATTAAAAGCCGTGGACATTGACTTGGTTGTCGATGTTATGTCTGTCCGTACGTTGTACTTGTGTTCTCGTCCGGGTCGTATTAAGCGTTTCGTGATAGCATTGTTACTATCATAACCGAATACGCAGGTGACGACCCCGTCATTGTAATTGTGTGTTCACTCGTCGCCGTCGTCGTACACAACAGAAGTAAACAAGAAGTGTTCAATCTTTTGCACTCTTTGACCCCACTAGGACTTAATACATTTAATTGGATGGGAGAGTAATAGCAGCATTTTTGGGTATAATGTGGAATTAATGCAGCTCAGTGAAAAAGCGACAGTTTTCAACCACGAGCATTGATCAAAGAAATATAGTTCATGAAACCATTTTATGGTTTAAAAATATCCAGAAATTTTGAAGTTCTCACCTCATCGTGAATACTAATGGAAAACCTGCCCTCTATTTTAAATGCATCAAACAACCAACGCATGGATACTAGAATCAGGTGTAGGTAGTCTACCGCTGATGATTGGACCACCCAGTTGATCCGACTCGTCAGGAACTGGAAATAAAAAAGTTACGATGTGCTAATGAAGAAAACTAACAAGACACAAGATAGTATTTAGAAAATAAAATAATTTTTATTGATTTATCAGTTATAAGTCCAGGCTTATATTGTTTTGTGGCTTGTCAATGTTACCTAAAACCTAACGACAGCAAGGCTACAAACAAACTGGAGCTGCACTGTAAAAAGGTTAACCAAAATAGCGTAATGTGGTGAAACCTTGACGAAATGGTTTGTAGGGCAAGAGAGCCAAGAACAGTAATACGGGAGGGCTTTTGGTGAATAAGTCTCAAACTAAAGTCACATGGTTATAAATTCAATTATTAGTCTATGAATACCCATATATTTCTTGGCTAGATATGCCTGTTTGATTTTTTAGACGTATTTAAATTTGAAACTTTGATCAGTCATAACCCAAGAGACAAAATGAATATTCACTCAGAATTTCATGCTCTTTCACATAAACATTAAGTTGTCATTAGACCTTACATATTAGAAGTGTTAGGAAACTGCTGCAGTGCCACCAGTTGTTTGATTAGGTGGTTGTTGTAGTGGTTTAGTACTTCCTTCACTGCATTGTTTCATGTTGTGTGGAGCTTTTGTCCTACACTCCTTTGTGTTCCTGGTCCAGTACAGTTCTGTGTGTTGTGGAGTATTTTGATTGGCTCTTAGCCCATTGCTGTTTGTTCAGTTTTTGGACCACATGTGCATCCTCTCATGGTGTATTGAAGTATATTGGGACATTCAGAGATCCTAAGGTAGTGGTGCAAAGTCACCTAATACATGTTGTAATTACTCATTGCCACTGTTTTCCCATGTAATTACTCATTACCACTGTTCTCCCATGATGTAATCACTCATTACCACTGTTCTCCCATGATGTAATTACTCATTACCACTGTTTTCCCATGATGTAATCACTCATTACCACTGTTCTCCCATGATGTAATTACTCATTACCACTGTTCTCCCATGATGTAATTACTCATTACCACTGTTCTCCTATGATGTAATTACTCATTACCACTGTTCTCCCATAATGTAATTACTCATTACCACTGTTCTCCCATGATGTAATTTACTCATTACCACTGTTCTCCCATTATGTAATTACTCATTACCACTGTTCTCCCATGATGTAATTACTCATTACCATTGTTCTCCCATGATGTAATTACTCATTGCCACTGTTCTCCCATGATGTAGTTACTCATTACCACTGTTATTACTCATTACCACTGTTCTCTCATGATGTAATGACTCATTACCACTGTTCTCCCATGATGTAATTACTCATTACCACTGTTCTCCCATGATGTAATAACTCATTACCACTGTTCTCCCATGATGTAATTACTCATTACATCTGTTCTCCCACCAAAATTTGTAAACAGTTTTGGTGGAAGAAATGAAAAAGGACATAGAGACATTTATCAAGAAGGGTAGAGAATGTCAGTTGTGTAAACCTGTGTATCAAAAACCTTCAGGGTACATGGAGTCCACAGTCAGTTCTTTTCCATGGGAGGTTGTTGCTATGGATCTATTAGGGCCATTCCCTGAAAGTCATGAAGGTAATCTTTATGTTCTTGTATTGACAGACCATATCTGTTAAAAAGAACTACAGTAAAAGTGTTTGCTGCAATTCTTAGTCAAGTGTTCTGCATATGGGAGGCGTGCAAGACTTTGGTTTCCAGACGATGACCCTCAGATGGTGTCAAAGCAGATAGCAGAGTTGTGCATGCTTTGGGGTGTTAAAAGAGTTTTCACAACACCGTATCACCCCCAAACAAATTGGCTAGAAAGACTTAACAGGAACCTTATTTGGATGCTCTATTGTTTGATCACCCCTGACCACTCTGACTGGGATAAATACATCATAGAGTTCATGTTCGCCTTCAGTTCTTCCAAGCATGATGCCACAGGGTTTTCCCTGTGCTAATCTTTTTTAATCGGATGATTCAGGGGAGTGAATTGATACTATGCAGGGTGCAGGTCTTTTACCTGTGTTGCACTCAATGGAAACAGGGGGAAGAGCATGTGAAAACTCAAGGTTTGCTGTGGCAAGAAAAAACATGCAAAGCCAGGCTAAATGAGTTAATCTACAACAAAAGAAAGGGGCCGTGTAGAAGTGAAAATCAATGATCAGGTTCTGTTGGAATCCCATCCACGCTCCAATCTTAAAAGAAACTTTTCAGTTAAATTAGCACCCAAGTGGAGGGACCATTTAGTGTAAGAAGCCAGTTGTCTGCAGTCAATTTTGTTGTTGAGTCAGAGACAGGAGCTGATCAGCAGGTACTGTAGCTCCTGTGGATCAGTGGAAATTAATAATGTAAACTTGATTTAAATGGGGGAGCAGCAGGAGAGAGAACACATGTGGTCTATGGAGCTAACCAGTTCTCCAGCTAACCACCTTGACTTTCGCTAAGTACCTTTACTTTCTTTAAAGACTTTTACTGTACTTTGTACCTATGGTTGCCATGTCTTTAACATACTATGTACTTTTACCTTATGTCTCTATTACCTTTGCTTATATTATATACTGTATGTACATCAATAGGTCCCCCAGGGTAACAGCAGTTTACTGGGCCATACTACGTCATCCAAACCGGTGGACTAATAAGGTCAGTGCCCAAAGTGTTGACTGGCATCTCAACAGCATGATCCAAAGTGCGAGAGAGGTTAACTTGAATCAAAGGTAATGTAGCTGTAGTTGCACATGAAACATACTCATTTCTTAGAAATAAGAAAGAACAAAGGTCTTACATCATTATTGACATTCTTTGGCTCTAGAGCACGGCTTATCCTGCAGTCAAGCACAGGTGTTTTTGGCTCTTCTGATTGGGCGATTTTTTCCAGCTGGTTAAACATGTGGGACTCACTGATGAAAAGAGAAAATATAATAGTCACATAAATGGTCTTCTCCCATTTTAAAATATGGAGGAAGATTATCACAGGGGTGGCCATTTAACCCTTAAACGCTCAGTGTGTTTAAACATGACTGCAATTTTTCGTAACTTTTTTTTTTTTTAATTAATTTTCACAACTTTCCTTTCCTTTTCTATCACTACTAGGTTGGCTTATATGAATGCTAAGACAATAAACTTTTCAATAAAAGATTTAAAATAAGGAAAATATCGACATGAATATGAAATTTGCAAAATTTTAGGCAAAATTAGGTCAAAATTGCTCAATTATTTTGATCTTGTATTATTTCTTGTGAATAGTGAAAATGGACTCGGATATTTTTTACATATTTAGATTGTTTGTGAAACTTCCTTTCCATTAATACCAGTCATTTTTTTGTTTTCTTAGAGCAAAACATGCAAAAACAATGATATTTTTTTTTTAATTACCGCTGTAATAAGACGCAAAAAACAAAGCCACGCACCTGGTACACTGCCTATGAGTGGAGTGTGAATTTCTATATACTTCCGTCTTGTCAAAGAGGGGGTAGTTGCTCTTTTGATTTCAATTGTGAAATAATGGTTCTAACGATATTTTTTGTGTAGGGCAGTTGTATTGCAATCAGGAGCTATAATCTATTTCAAAAATTGGTCTTAAAAAGGCTAAAAATCATGAAATTTTGCACAATTTTTGCCAAAAAAAGATATTGATGATAGGGGCAGTCAAAATTCGACCAGAATTGGATACATTGAAGTCTTTGACAGTTCCCCACGGGTTTTCAGAAAAAAGCAAGATCTGGAAGTATAGCAAGTAAGTTTTTGAAGAAAAAAAAGGTTTTTCCTTCAATTTTGTGCATTTTTGGAATTTTCTTTATTTCAACCCATTTTTTTCTCTTAAAAATCTTCAACATAACCCCCTTCAAAAGTTACATTTTCTGAAAGAACTATTCAAGCTCTTTCAAATGAAACCAAGATCACTGCTGTGGGCTTATTTGACAAAACAAAATAATTTTTTGAAAAAGTGCATGTCCAAACCGGTCGTGCCATGACCAATTGAGCGTTTAAGGGTTAAACTCTACATGATAGCTTTCAGATAAAGCTAAAAAACAGTCCACCTCATCCTCCTTGCCTTCCCCCTGTACAACCTCCCCAGAGCTTCCCTCACCCCTCACAACTCCATAGCCAAGCTCTTCCAGAAAAACTCTCATATAGCATTACCTCCTTCCTTCATCATGCCTCCCTCTACAACCATATTTAATCGTCCTCTCCCACACCCTTTACCCCTTTTTTTAACACCTGCATTTCCTCTTTCGATCAAAGCTCCCTGGCTCTTAAGCCCCTGTATTTCTCTCAGACCTCTAATTTTCTTTTCTTTCTACCTCTGGAATGATCTAACCTCTCATGCACAATTTGACCCTCACTGTTGTGGTGCCGTTAAGCCCTCATCAAACAAACAAATAAACATAAGCTTTTATAAGTGTAACTATTGTTGACCCTATTACAAGTAAGCAGCAGCCACACAGCTTTGTCTACTGGCTGAGATTCTTAAAAGGTTGTTGTCCAATAAAATCTTCATTTTTTGAAGAGGTCTTTCACCTTTTAACAACAAACTCTTTTTTCAGACATGAAGAGTCACAATCCTTAACTCCCTCAATGCACAAAATGAGTAGAAAACGACTAAAAAAAGCACACATTACGCAAAATCCTCGCTACAAATTTTCAGTATTTTCACCCGCAAGAACCTCTATTTCGGCAGGTATAACTTTTAGACCCTGCTAGAAGCAATTAAGAAACCCACTACAAATAATTGAGTGATTTTACAGTTATTACACTCCTTAACATCTACTATGCACACAATGGATTGTGGAGAACCAGGTATTGTGGATAGGGTTACTGCAGAGCCAGGCCATGCGAGTAATGTGGGGCTGAGGATTCATTATGACTTTTAAAAGGATGTTTTCATCAGTGAGTTATGAACACTCTGGTGAGTTTGGGTGCAATAGACTGAAAATTTATAGCCAGAGTTATTCATCATGTGATTCTTTGGTCTGTCACCTTTAAGAAGCAGTGGTGGAACATGGGGTCTCTGAGGCAATTGGCATTTTGGGCCCAGTAAAAAAATGTTGTGATATTATTGCTCAAGGGTCCCCAAAATATATTGATTTAAATTTTGCTGGAGGCCTGTAAGATATTTACCTGAATTTGGCACCTTTTTGTTGCACCCTTATTCGGGAGTCATTACCTATTGTCATATTAAGGAAAATGACGCCTAATCAGATATTACTGTTTGCTTCATCAGAGAAAATAATCAACTTGCCTTCCTCCTTCCCATCTTCGTTTGTCCGTTATATCCGTCCAGTTGACTGGAATTTTTCTGCAAATACAAATGATAATGTGATGCTAAAATTGTTGAAAATATTGATGCCAAAAAGAATGTAGCAATAAGAATTTTTGGTCCTTAGACCCCTCCAACCCGACACCCTCAATTTTCTCAAAATCAGGGGTAATCCATACATTCAACCCAAGAGACTCTTCACAATTCATTGACTAGCATCCAGTTATTGTTACACCATACACAACACAGGGGTAATCTATACCTTCTTAACTGACAAAATCTTCATAGTCTATTCACATTTCACTTGTTAGCAACCAGCTACTGTTACACCATACACAATAGGTCATTTATCTTGGGCTCAAGCCACATAACTGATGTTCAGTGATGCGAATCAGATTAGTCCTTGGCTGAGCCTAAGCATAAATATACATTATATGCTTGGGAGGACTTGTGCAAAACCCATGGATGATTGATGGACCATTCCTCGTAAGGATGGTTATTTCATCATGGATAAGTAATTATTGTTTTTTGTTTTCATTTGAAACTTTAAATACAGTTTCTGCAAACTACAGTGCACAACAATTGATTTATTGTTAGAACAACATACTCCAACTGGTTTTAGTTGGTGGGGCTTAATTAATAGCATGTAAACAGCATTTACCCTGGATCAAATGGACTCTAAACTGATGTGACCAATCACTGTGCTAGATAAACTTTACAAACATACCTCTCAGGTTCCACAGCATCATCATCATCATCATCATCTTCTTGCTCCTTGGTGCTGTCCTCCCAGTTGCTTCTGTTCCTGTTTAAGAATTAAAGCAATATAGTAGTTACCGTGGTCCACATTCACAAATATTTGTTAGACCATTATATTGACTTACTCATTCTTGGTCCTCAATTATTATTGGTCCTCAATTATTCTTGGTCCTCAATTAATCTTGGTCCTCCATTATTCTTGGTCCTCCATTATTTTTGGTCCTCAATTATTCTTGGTCCTCAATTATTCTTGGTCCTCAATTATTCTTGGTCCTCAATTATTCTTGGTCCTCAATTATTCTTGGTCCTCAATTATTCTTAGTCCTCAATTATTCTTGGTCCTCCATTATTTTTGGTCCTCAATTATTCTTGGTCCTCAATTATTCTTGGTCCTCAATTATTCTTGGTCCTCAATTATACTTGGTCCTCAATTATTCTTGGTCCTCAATTATTCTTGGTCCTCAATTATTCTTGATCCTCAATTATTCTTGGTCCTCAATTATTCTTGATCCTCAATTATTCTTGGTCCTCCATTATTCTTGGTCCTCAATTATACTTAGGTTCTCAATTATTTTTGGTCTTCACTCATTCTAAGTCTACACTTATTCTTAGCCAAGCTCTCTCTCTTTGTCCTCACTCATTAGAAAACTTCTAAATATACTAACAAGTCCTTGACATTTGATTTCTAAATATAATTAAACAATATCCTCAAAATAAAGTTGAAGTGAGGCTAATAAAAATTCCCTACAAAGCACATTATCAACATTAACAGGTGTAAAGAGGTTCTTATTGATAATACATATGGCCATGATACTGCTTATCCAACAAAATGTTTTCTGTGGCTTATTCAAAAGGGAACTTGACTTTTGGAAAAGAATATGGCTTTTCTGTCCATATGAAACTAAATTATCTTCACTTTAGTACCAATTATCTACTTTTGAGCAACAATCTTCAATGTTGGATTGCGGATCTTCAAGTTTGTACCAAAATTAAATGAAAAATTAAGAAATTGAAATATTACCTCTATAGCATCATATCAGTCTTTATGAATTTTTTCTAAGAGAGTCACTGATAACTTTTTCAGCTAATTGATGATTAAACTGTACACCCAGATTAGAAAACCTTTTATCAAAGTCATATCTTTTCTTCACACTATTAAGACCAATTAAAAAAGCAACAGATTTACACAGCAAAATGGTGAGTTAAATCATGATTTTAATTTTGTTTTAATACTCTTGCAGAACCTTTTCTTCAGATGTTCAGATCAAATGACTAAACTGTTCAGGACTCCACACAGTTACAGCACTCCTATATTAATGACTCCTTAATTCATCATGCCTAAAGGTAGAAAACATTTGAATCTGGAACTATTTTCCTCGTATCACTTACACTTCACTACTCAGTGCAGGTCTGGTCTCACAAGGCCAGTGTTGTTTAAAGTTGGTATCTCTTTGAGAAGAATGCATTCTATTAAAGTAATATTTCCATATTTTTTCATTTTTTCATATATTATAGAGAAAATTTGTAGAAACAAAATGGTGAAAAAAGATGTTATAATAATTTAAAGAAAAGAAAAATGTTCTTAAAAACACCTCATACAGTACATGTCCTTCAGCTTGGTGATGCCATTAAGACAATTCTAGCAGTAATGTATTTCTTATCAATTTAATCACACTTTTTTTACATTATCGAACAGCATTTTTGGTTCATTATAGAAATAGGGTGGAATATATAATTTACGAGAAAACATTTTTTATTTTCTTGATGTACATCACATTTACAATGATAAAAAAATCAAAATCATTTCAAAGAAATAAAAAAGTTTGGGTGAAATTATCTCTATGACATCACAGATGTTGCCAATCAGTCAATTTTGTCTAAATTCAAAAATATTTTACAAATTTTGTAACTTCTAATTGGACTAAGATATTAACATAGTTTTTCACCACTTTGTTTCTAAAAATCTCTATCATATATCAAAAATTAAAAATTCATGGGAATATTCCTTTAACAGGTAACTCTCAACCCCGATGTTGGGTTGGATTTTTGTAAATATTTTAATGTCAAGGTTACAGTATAACAGATGGTAAGATAAATTCCTACATTCTCATTAAAAAAATACTTCTTCAAAATTTAAAAAAGCTGTAACATAGTAAATGTTTAACCAAAATGTTCTACCTGACCTTCCAGCTATTCCATCAAACTTACACACTCCCCTTTTCAAGTTCTACTATGGCTTACCTCAGCATATAAGAATAGTTTTTCAATGTACTGGAATCGACCCACTCATCACAGTTGCTTTTGCCAATTTGTTTCAGTTGGTTCAAATAATCTTCTTCAACGTGGTACCTACAACAAATTATGACGGTGAGAAACACGATTTGGCTCTAACTAATACTTGCATATTTAAAAGTAGAATATACATACATATTTGTGACATGCTATGAAAATAAGTCAGATTTTTAAACAAAAGTTTTTAAAAAAAAATAAAAGAAAGGAAAAGAAACATGTTGACCTCTTGTTTTTATTGATGGATCATCATCGTATGGCTATTCAGATAATAACTGAAAATTGATTGAAAGGGCGTTTCTATGCCCATTGTAGCAAAATTCGCATCGCAACAGAAAATCGCCAAGCGAATTTCTCCACAGTTTGAACAAAAAAGCGTTTCTAGCAAATTTTCCAGTGTCATCTAAAAGCCTCAATTATAAACTTTATCGTGTGTAAGCAACTTGTCAAAGCATCTTATAATATTTGTTTCCTGTATGATTATCTAAAATATTGCTCGCCGCGTCGCGTTTGGTGTGTCACAGCCTTAAGTCTACCAGCACTTTTTTGAAAACACGTTTGGGAGGTGGAATCAAAGATGGGGCACCCAAAATGGTGATAATATTGCCATGTGGCAGAATAAGGGTTAAAGAAAACTGTTTATTCAACATTTAAAATTCCTCTTAACATTTCACCCAGGACATTGTAATGTTCAAAACATCTGTTCTTTACTACTTCATGCATATTTTGAAATAGTCTCGCCTTGTGCTCTGTTCATTCATGAGTACTATCATATCATTTATGAGAACTATCATATCATTCATGAGTACTATCATATCATTCAAGACTGTATTAAGCATTCATATTATATGGCATGGGGAGGCAGGATAGCTCAGTTGGTAAAGAGCTTGACTTTCATGTTGACGTTCCCTGATTCAAATCCAGACTCCCACTGTGTACCAACTAGCAGTAAAATAACCCGTCCCTTAGCAGCTAGTTTACAGGTAGTGAGAAAAGGAACTGCCCAACCCACCAAATTATGCCATGGGTTGTTACACTTTCCCGCGTCACATCCCTAAAGCTAAGTCATGAGTATGGAAGAACCATCAATGGCTACAGTTTATAAAAACCTTCATACAAAAGATTATCAGTGCTGTCATGTGCAAGGCAGCGAATTCAAATATCTATCAAATTCAGAACAATACGCCCTTTTATTTGTTGAGTGCTTCTGTAATTCTTCCCGATTGCCATCTACTTTCTGAAACATTCCTGATTGCCATCTGCTTTCTGAAACCTTCCCGATTGCCATCTACTTTCTAAAACTAAATAAAAAACTTCAGCAAAAGTGAATTATTCCAGACTAAATTTAAGTTGCAATAATAGCAAAATGTTACACTAAAATGTTAATTTTTCTACAAAAGATATGAGCATCAGGCTTGTTACTTACAACCTATGACCCTTCGTTGAGAAATAAATATCCTGAGCTTTCTGTTTTGCTTCTTGGGAGGTGAGATTATGATTAAACTGTAACAAAAGTCGTTCAGCGAACTTTTGACCAGCTCCATAGATCCTGGCATAATTTATGATCTGTACAATAACAAAATTAATGGAAAACTTTTAATCAGATTTAATATTAGAATATAAAAAATATTAGATAATAAATTAATGGTATAAAAGATTTTATTGTCCTCCTTACCACATGCATTGGAGATAACCACACGGTGTCTTATTCTCATACCGTTTTCTTACTTGTTTACCAAAAAACAAAGTCCTTAAAGGAATATTTCCGTGAATTTTCATTTACATAGATATATATATATATATGATATATATATATATATATATATATATATATATATATATATATATATATATATATATATATATATATATATATATATATATATATATATATATATATATATATATATATATATATATATATATATATATATATATATATATATATATATATATATATATATATATATATATATATATATATATATATATATATATATATATATACATATATATATATATATATATATATATATATATATATATATATATATATATATATACATATATATATATATATATATATATGGAAATGTTCATCTTCTGGCACAACTAACAACTTGAATGGTCAAATTCACAATCTGCCACAACCAATTCAGGAATTTTGCATTTCTTATCTCTAACAGGGAATGTAAAGGTTATGACACAAAGTTTCAAACCAATATCTTGAAATGCAGGACTATACCTGCCCTGAAGGTGACTGTGTAACTGAGTGGGGCATCCTCAGTAATAACCACAACATTTTTACCATATTTATGTATTGATTAATCTACCACAATACATTACTTTCTCAAATATGTGTCCTGAGCCATGACCAACCATTTTCCTCAAAACTGGTCAACCCATCTTATGATTTTCCACAAAATGATTGAATATTTTCCAATTTTCTGATGAATAATGATCTCCCATGCTATGATTTTCTTAAATATGGCCAACCATTTGCCCATTTCCTATAAAAAGGATTGCAAATGGTCATCAGAAATATCTAGGCTAGTAAAATTGCTACAAAAGATATCAATTATTTTTCTTCAAAATTTCCAGTCAGGTGGTGGGATGGGAGAAATTACTGCTCTTCTGCACCCACAATTTCCCTGCTACAGCTCACACCAAGTGGTACTTATAGGTCAGTATTCAGTTTGACTTCAATGTTCAATATTCCATGCATTGGTATCTTAAGCTTCCGTTAAAGAACTCAGAAAAATTATGAAATGGCAGAACAAAAATTATGAAAATTACTTAATTGAGAAAGACAATTTGGACGCTTAAAACAGAACGAGTCATTTCATTGAAAAGCTACATTTGATGAAGCCTGATGAAAAGCTACATTTAAAATTACAGAGTTACAAAACAAGAAAAGTCTGGTACCTTTGCATGATCCCTGCTAATCTTAACGGTGTTGGCTGTCATGCTGTGCATGTCCGTCCCATCTGACTTTCTTCCCTGGAGCGTCATCCAACCAAATGCTGTGCAACCTAAAAATATGGATAAAATATATATTTTATTTTTAAAAAAAAGTTCAGGTCCATAAATTATATGGCGTAATATCTAAGAATACATTCTAATATGACAACCATTCATGCAAACATTAATGAAAATCAAAGTAACTATGAATAGTAAAATAGTAATAAGATAATGTGGGAAGAAAAAAAAATCAAAGTGCAGAATTGAAAGCACAATCATTAAGATAGATTTTAAGTGAATGTTGGAATTGTTGAAGGGATCTCTAGCAGAATTGAACTGAGTGGGGTACACTACTTCATAGCTTTAATCCGTGCACATTAAACACATGATTACCAAATGAAGATCAAAATGTAGATGATATTTTGCAAACTATCAATTTAATTGACTTGAATACAAACTTATTTCAACCGAATAGAGCAACACCACCACCACCACCAGCACCAGCACCACCACCACCAGTACCACCACAACCAGCACCACCACCACCACCACCACCACCATTATTATTATAATAATAATAATAATAATAATACTTGGCTTTTATATAACGCTTTTCAACACAAGTATGCATACTCAAAGTGCTTTACAATGGAAACATCAGGTTAAAAGCTGCAGCCACACATGGCGCACAAGCCTGTACTATTACCCAAAAAAGCCAGAGCACCCAGCCAGAGCACCCAGCCAGAGCACCCAGCCAGAGCACCCAGCCAAAGCACCCAGCCAGGGCACCCAGCCAGAGCACCCAGCCAGAGCACCCAGCCAGAGCACCCAGCCAGTGCACCCAGCCAGAGCACCCAGCCAGAGCACCCAGCCAGAGCACCCAGCCAGAGCACCCAGCCAGAGCACCCAGCCAGAGCACCCAGCCAGAGCACCCAGCCAGAGCACCCAGCAGGACCCATTTTAAAGTATTTAGTATGACTCGACCAGGGATTGAACCCATGACCTTCTGGCAGGAAAGCGGGTGCTCTACCAATCGGGCTAAACAATCGGTTCCTCAACATGCACACACAAAAACAAAACGGAAATTATTATCATGGTTGAGGGGACATTCAAAGACAGGTATTGGCTGTGGATGAGATACTTAACGCAAACATGTATTCACAGCGTAACAAAAGAGAGGAAGAAAAAACTTAATATGTACATGAAAAATATGATATAGACATCTTAAGAAAACATGCTACCACAAAAAATTGTTCCTTTGTCAAATCTTTTGTTTTTAGAAACAATGAATGGTTCACAAACAATTCTTCCTTTGTTAAAGCTTTCGTTTTTAGAAACAAGGAAAGTTTCACAAAGAATTCTTATCGTACCAAGCAGATGGTACATCTGACATCTAGTGACATATTGAATGGTTTTTAAGCCACAAAATCACTGGACAAAATATGATAGAATACATAAAGACTTTGAGGAATCTGAGGCTGTGACGTCACACCTAGTCTGATTTCAGTCATTTCTACACAAATGATACCAAACTTTAAACTTAAATATCTCTTTGGCCGAATAAGATTTTTGACTGCTTTCTTCAACATTTTGTGTCTTTTGAAGTGCTCTTTCATATAAGATGGACTTAATTGACCCCTAAAATAATGCTTTAAATATACATTAGAAAATATACATATCAAAGCTTTGTAGTACCATCACATGCAAGAAAGGTACATCCAAATATTATAGAGACTCCAGAATAATACACGCTCATATGTCGGCCAAATGCTCTTTTGACAAAAAGACCTCTGCAGATGAAAGCGATACAGTGAATACTACTTAATACAAAACAATCCCTACCATGAAAACCAGCAAAGTTAGCATCACCAAGTAGAGAAGCAATCCATAGCTCCTGGGAATCGACATCTGCTCCTACAAAATGGTAGCCAGGGGGAGCCTGAATCATGGCTTTGAGCTCGCTACCTACTCTGTTTGTCTACAGGAAGAGATCAAAATAACAATATCAGTGAAGAAACTTTAATAAACTGAGATGATTACAAAATTTACTGTCAAACCTAGTCTTATTATTTCCGCATCTCCACCATATGTACACCATTTTGGGAAACACCGAATCTCACGCTTGACTTGTAAGGGGTAGTATCTGTCTATTACATATGACTTAGTTAGAAAAAAACTTGTACTGGTTAGTACAATCAGCTACACTGTAATTAATTAAAGGATCTTAAGGACATTGTTATACCGTGCATTAAAATAGAGGATTAACAACGGTTGTGAAGCAATCAGGATGCTTCAAATCTCTAAAGTATATATGAACCAAGCTTATCTTATATGAAAGAGGACTTTAAATAGAATCAAAATGGTGAAGAAAAAATTCCAAAATCTTATTCTGTTAAAGAAATATTCAAGTTTAACCATTATGCTGCCAGCACTTTTTTGAAAATGCACCTGCGTGGCGGAGTCAAAGACAGGCACCCAAAACGGCAATAATATCGCCACGTGGAAGAGTAAGGGTTAAGCACAGACTGATTACTGAAGGGTCCTCTGTCTTTCGAGCAACAAAGTCAGGTTCGTTCCGCTTCAGTGACCCAGTGGGGGGGCCCACCAGGACCATGCTGCATATATTTTTGAGTTATCACACTTCTCGTGGCTTGATTAACCCTTAGTCTACCAGCACTTTTTAAAAATGCGCCTGGGATGCGGAGTCAAAGTCAAAGCATCCAAAATGGCGATAATATCGCCGCGAGGTAGAGTAAGGGTTAAACCCCATCTTATCTGTGTAGAAATGACTGGTGTAAAGTCTATCATGGAAGGTTGGCGCCCTTTTCCTCACTTGCTTAACAAATGTTAACGTATTTTAAAGAAAATTTGACCTTAAACTTTCTTCAGGTGGTAAATTATAATTACCTTTACTAGATTCTGTTTTACTACCTCCTTACATATTTAATGGTTTAAAACCCACAACCAAATATAATAGAATACATAAAGAATTTGAGGAATCTGAGGCTATGACGTCACAACTTGTCTGATTCAGTCATTTCTACACAAATGATGCCACACTTTATCAACTTAAATATCTCCTTAACGGAACAAGATTTGTGAATGCCTGACCCTGAATTATTCCTTTAAAGACTACAGTAAAGAAAATGCACAATAAACAGCCAGGGTTGAGCCCTCCTAATGCATTCTCTTATTCTGAAACAGATCTGGGGTATAGAATTCAGCAAAATATCTATAAACTAACAAATGGAGCTTGCCCCTACCTATCTTTAGAGCTATGAAGCTGAATATTCATAAGCTTACAAATAGATTTAAACATCTGAACTATTTGTGCAGTTAAATCTTTGAGCTTCCAACGATATAGACTTACCAATGCATTACTAGCTGTCAGCCATGTTGGTTCAACACCTCGTCTGGTAACGGTGCCAGCGGTGATGACCCGAGGTAGTATTGCACCATACCAGCTGTCACTGTCATTCTCCTTGCTGCCAGTCACTGTCTTTGGTAAATACTTCTTTGGAATGTGTACAACCATCTGTGACCTGAAAAAGATTGGTCATCATATCAACAGCAAAGATAAAATAGTGCCAGAGAGATGAAATAGTGCCACAGAGCAGGAACGGCAGAGCATTTAAAATATTGTGGATGCTAATAAGGTCTAGTGATATGTGACAAGATATTGGAGAGAAGGGCTTAATGAGGTCGAGTAACGTTATAGCATATCTTCACCTAAAATTATTTGGGGCTGAAACCCCCCACCCCAAGCCCATAGGGTAAAATAGTGCCAGAGAGGTGTAATAGGGCTAGAAAGGTGAAACAGTGCATGAGAGGTGAAATAGTGCCACAAAAGTGAATAGTACCAGAGAGGTGAAATAGTGCCAGAGGTGAAATATGGCCACAGAGGTGAAATAGTGCAAGAGAGGTGTAATAGGGCTAGAAAGGTGAAACAGTGCCTGAGAGGTGAAATAGTGCCACAGAAGTGAATAGTACCAGAGAGGTGAAATAGTGCCACAGAGGTGAAATATGGCCACAGAGGTGAAATAGTGCAAGAGAGGTGTAATAGGGCTAGAAAGGTGAAACAGTGCCTGAGAGGTGAAATAGTGCCACAGAAGTGAATAGTACCAGAGAGGTGAAATAGTGCCACAGAGGTGAAATATGGCCACAGAGGTGAAATAGTGCCAGAGAGATGAAATAGTGCCACAGAGGTGAAATAGTGCCACAGAGGTGAAATAGGGTCACAGACGTGTAATAAGGCCACAGAGGTGAAATAAGGCCAGAGAGGTGTAATAGTTCCAGAGTGATGAAATAGTGCAAGAGAGGTGAAATAGGGCTAGAGGTGAAAAAGTGCCAGAGAGGTGAAATAGTGCAAGAGAGGTGTAACAGGGCCAGAGGGGGAATAGTGCCAGAGAGATGAAATAGTGCCAGAGGTGAAATAGTGCCACAGAGGTGAAATAGGGCCACAGACGTGTAATAAGGCCACAGACGTGTAATAGGGCCAGAGAGGAGAAATAGGGCCAGAGAGGAGAAATAGTGCCAAAGAGGTAAAATAGTGCCACAGAGGTGAAATAGTGTCACAGAGGTGTATATGATAGGGCAAAGAGAGGTAAAATAGGGCCAGAGATGTGTAATAGGGCCAGAGAGGTCAAATAGTTTGAGAGAGGTGAAATAATGCGAGAGGTGAAATAGTGTGATAGAGGCAAAATAGTGCCAGAGAGGTGAAATAGGGCTAGAGGTGAAAAAGTGCCAGAGAGGTGAAAAAGTGCCAGAGAGATGAAATAGTGCAAGAGAGGTATAACAGGGCCAGAGAGGTCAAATAGTGCCACAGAGGTGAAATAGTGCCAGAGAGTTGAAATAGGGCCACAGATGTGTAATAGGGCCAGAGAGGTCAAATATTTTGAGAGAGGTGATATAATGCGAGAGGTGAAATAGTGTGATAGAGGTAAAATAGTGCCAGAGAGGTAGGTATAAGAGGGCCAGAGAGGTGTAATAAGGCCAGAGAGTTATAATAAGGCCAGAGAGTTAAAAATGAATGCTGACGATATCAAAAACAGTATAATTGAACAGAAGGTAAACAAATGTAAAACACAGCAGGTTGGACAGTGGTAAAACATTAGAAGCCTACATACTTTCTCCTGTTATGTAGTAATACCACAATTAAAGGAAATTGAAACTCTAATACTAACAGGACTCTCTTCTTTGCATTCCTCCAAAATGAGATGAGTTTGTTTATTTCAAGAATCCTCTCCGCTTGGACACCTCCTTCTGCCTTCAGAGTGCCGTCCTCCAGTTTGCTCAGGAAGTCCTTGGCCAATGGATTGCCAACATTGGCACCTCCTCCATCCTAATCAGAGAAAAAAAATGAACTCTGGTGAAGATACGTTTGACCTTTGACAGCCTTAATATGATGCAATTACAAAGTCACTTTTAAACTTTTAAAATGGTAATACTTTTGTTGAAAGGCTTATTTCAAAAATTGGCAACTATCAAAATTCAATTTTCCTTACTAAAACCTGCTAGAAATATGCAAAATCGTGATCTTCTTATTTGAATAACTTGATTACTCAAAAGACTTGCATATTGATTGTGCTTTATTTGGTAAAATATTTTGTACAAATATGTCAAGATATTTCACCCTTTTCACCCCGGACCTACCTTTTAAAGTTATATTTAAAATTTATTTTGCCTTTCCTTAATTCATTGAAAATTCTATGGCAGTGACAACCTTTCTAGATAAAGCAGAGGTCCTTACATCGGCAAATTTAAAAAAAAAGTTATTATAAAGAAGAGTTAGTCTAACTTCAAACCAGAAGGTCACATACACACACACATACATTCATACATACATACATACATACGTGCACCCATACATACATGCATGTGTACATACATACATATGTACATACGTGCATACACACTTACATACATACACACACACATACGTGTGTACATACGTATGCACGTACTTACATACATACATACATACATACACCCATACATACACACACCCATACATACATACACACGCCATCATGACTGCATAGGTTCCTGATGCTATCGCATCAGAACCAAAAACACTCTTTGAGCCATATACAGTGATCTGCTGATGATTTTGTTTGAGGTGAGAAAAGATGCTAACTAGTTTCTGCTCTTTGTGACCTCAAAAATAAAGTATTAAATATCCCTTTGAACATTTGTTTGATAACAATAAGAATCAGTAAAAATTACCCCCTTCCCCCAAAAAAAAAAAAAAATCTTCAAGCAAAACTGTTGCCCATACCTTTTTAAAATGCACATCGACTCCACCCACTACTTAAACTTCAAAATTATGTTGTTGTTGTTAGTTGAGGTTTAACGGCACTGTAGTCAGTCATATGTGCCAAAAGGGTTTAAAAAAATTATGGTGCTAAAATAAACAAGAGAGTAAAGAAAATGAATTTTAGGAGAGGAATAGGGAGGATTGAGAAGGAGGATGAGGAGGAAAGGTATGGTTAAGTGTGGAAGATAAGAAAGAGAGGAGAGGAGGAGGTAAAATGAGAAAGGGGGCATAATTAGATTGGAATAAGTTGCTGTTATGGAAGAAACTAATGGTGCCCAAGGAGGAAATTTTCTCAAAGAGATCTGAGATAAGAGATGAAGGGGATGAGAGAGGTTGGTTAAAATTGGAAGGGCAGGTTAAGAGGATATGATTGATCAAAAGTTTGATATTGCAGGTGAGGCAGAAAGGTTTGATAGAGCCTGATAAGAGCTTCTTAATAACGAAACATGAATAAACCCTGATAGATCATTGATCTCAAAAGTTACCTTGTGGGGAAGCTTGTAGAACTTACATCCCTTCACCTTCACATCCACCTTCACTTCCTTTCCCTGAAAAAAATAAAGATATTCCTCTAATTGATAATTTCAAAAAGTGAAGTTGTAAGAATCATTGCACCAATAGTACTTTTCACAAAAGTCAAAATAAAAGAAACGTTGATACAAAAGATATTGACGTCACAAAAAATATTTACAGCAAAATGACAAAAAAGTATTTTCTCACAAAGGTAGTATTCAATGTAGGGCTACTCATCTTTACACTGTAAATGGAGATGTTCTACCATAGGAGAAGGAGTCAGACGATTTACCCTCCAGGACAGGTTTGATCAAAAACAGTTTTTACATTTAAAAAAAGATCATTCTTTTCAATAATTCTACAATTAAGTGAACTTCAATCAGATGTCTATGAGCTGTCGTACCCTTGATTAAGAGTTGGGCAGCAATAACAGAAAAGAACTTAAGTGATAGCATTCTGCAGAGTGCATACCTCTGCCTGCTTGATAATTCCAACATGCCTAAAATTTTGTAAAGTTTACCCCCATCCCCAATACAATCTATCTCAGAATTCCTAGACCCACTAAGTTTTATCCCAAAATCTCTTCTCACTTTTAATCAGTATATTCCATTTGCATCAAAGATACTTCAGGGTTATCTACCCTCATTTATTTCAGTTTTATTAAGGCTAAGCATTTATTGTTTGAGTTCTTTTCAGGCAAGATTCACATTCCATCCTTTTCCATTCATGCCAGAAGCAATCGTTTTGATTTTCTTTGATACCCAACCACTAGATTTTCTTTTCTTTATAGTCCAGAAAATGGATTGTTTGGAAATCCTTTCAGGGCATGAATTCATTGTTCAGCACATTCCGTTGGAAAGTTGAAACAAGAAGTCTTGACAGATCTCATCCCAAAACATCCCCGCCCCTTCATTTGTGCCCTTCCGCTGGTCTCAAATTTTAATCAAGTCTTCCATAAGCAGCAAAACACAAAACACACAAAACTTAATTCAAGTCCAACCATCACTTCTTGAGATATCTTGATGGCAAACAAACAAATAGACAAACACAGGCTAAAACATAACCTCCGTCTAACTTCGTTGGCGGAAGTAATCAAGTCACAAAAAATGTAGAAGGGTTTTTTGGTCAATTCTCAAGGGAAAATGAAGAAAGAGATAATGTGAAAAGTGAAATTGAGGGGAGATTTTTTTAAATCTCATCACAATTATCCAAGATAAAGCTCTTAAAACTATAATTTGAAATGACTGGAATAAGAAAATTTTTCAAAATGGATAATTTATTAAATATTTAAGTAAAAATTACTTAAGCAAATGAAATATAATCAAATAAATTATCCCCCGATAAAGTTGTAAATATCCTAAATCGCAAAAACATATACAAGATTTTTCAAACAAAGCATAATTAAGAAAATGCATTTCTTACATCCAATTAATATCAATCAATGTCAGGAATGCATAAAATCTGCCACATTATCTTTTTCTTGTTATTGATGTATATTGATCTAACTTGTCTCTATTCTTAAATAGGGAGAAACAGAAATTAGGATTTTTTATTTTCCATTTTCAAATTTCTAATTTAATACCTTGAGGCTGTTATTTTCTTCCTTCTTCTGTTTCTTTTTCACAAACTTGCGTAGTTCACTATGGGAGAGAAAATATGAAGACTATTTGATTCTTTGTGGTTTAACAATGCAGTATGTCACAGTGGAAGTGTATCTCCAGATAGCACAGAACTAATTTGCCCAATGAAACCTATGATGAAAGAGTCAAGTTCGGGGTCCTTTTGTAGCAGATAAAGATTTGGGATATTTGCTGATGTTTTCCAAAAAGTACCATCTAATATCTGTCAGGTGAGGGTACTTTTAATAGGGGGTCACCAGAGGTTTTGGCCCTTTTTTTAGGCTGAAGTGAAGAGGTGTTATACACCCTCACCAAATAACTCACATTTTGGTGTGGGTCCATGGTAAAATAGTTCCCCATGAAACTTTTACTGAAATAAATCTTGTCAAGTATAGATATAGGAAGTCAGGACCTATTTCTTCTCTACCATTCCTGAAATTTTCAACTTTTCAGCTTCCGAATCTCTCAAAAATATTTTTATCAGCCTTTTCTCTGTCGCTTCTCATTTCAGCTGGTGCAGTAACACCTTATTAGTTCTATGCTACCTCCAGGATGTCACACACAATGACAGAAAATTACAGATCTACAGAGAGTTTAATGGAGACATCAAGTCTGACATAATCTTTAGTTCATATGATAGAAATAAAAATAACTAATGTTCTGATCAAGTCTCATACATCCCACAGGAATGTAACAGATGTTTTGTAATAATTACAAACTTCAATGCTACTACTACAGTATAGGAGCTACCATTTTTATATCACAAGAACACCATTTAAAAAGGAGCTGTTGTGGCATTTAATTTTGTGTATGGATAGTAATAAAGAAAGCAGTGGCATTTCTTTAGGAGGTGGGGCTTCACCCTTAATAAATCATAACCCTTCCCCCATCCCCTAAAAAAAAAAACATTCTTTAATTTCTGCAAAATTTTCATGAATTTTAAGGAAATCTTTGTCAACTTTCAGAAAGTCTTCTTCATTTTTGAGGAAATTTCCTTCATTTTTGTATAATCAAAGAGCTTGAAGCTCTTTGGTGAAATCTTCTTCAATTTCTGAGAAATTTTCTTCAATTTTGAGGAAAACTCTTTACTTTCCAGTAAAGCACTGTCAATTCGAGAAATTCTCAGGAAGTGTTGCAAAAATCAAACAAAATTTCCAACAATTTAATGCATTTTCGTTCAATTTTTTTGATAATAATTTCACACTTTTATTAAAATAAAGCATGCATACAACCCGGAAATAGGTGGGACCTAAGTCCTATGCCTCTGTCCTCCCTAATCTGAAATGGCCTTCAGTGTGTGTTTTTTTTTGGAAGGGTTTTTGGAAGGGGGTTAAGCCCCCTCAAAAACAAAAAGCTAGACACGACCCTTAAAAAAAGAGAACAAAGTTATGTAGCTTTTAATATATTCAAAATAAAATAATTCTCCTGAAATAAATTCTACCCACGCCAAATTTGACAGGTTGCAAGATTACAGTGTGTACGTGATGGACGCTAACAATTTCTTAACCTGTTAACTTGGCTCTTTAAGTTTCAGAACCTGATAACTTGGCTCTTTAAGTTTCAAAACTGCATCCGGTGTAGTCAGTATTCTGACCATATATGCTATAGCCACTACACAGCTGCTATACAAGTACTGCAAGTATTGCCTAGCATGTAGTGCCTACTGAGTGAGGTGTTTATCTCACTACATCCGGTGAGACTAGCCTCATTCATTTCAAATTTCAAATAATATTATTCTCCTTCACTATCTCTTTGTGACTCTTCAACAAATATTTTGGTTTAATAAATATTTTAAATACATATAAATATAAATACATAATTTTTGCAAATAAAAACAACATCATAAATTTCTTAATTAGCATTGCTGAAATTGATTGTAGCATAGTAACCATTAAGATACAACCTTCTATAAATAACACTTAATTAATTTAAACTTCATATTCTCTTCATTTAATCAAATTTAAAATATAGATCTCAATTAAAAGAAGGGGGATTTTGAGCAAGGAGTTTACAATACTAGTCATGTTGTGTCCTGAGGGCCACAACAACAAAACATGCGGCAAATGAAGCCATCAGCTCAACAGGATGTTGAAATTATTTCTTTATAATTTATCTCAAGTTTTCAAGTTTATGGTAATTGTCTTCCTCTTGTAAGGGTCAAGGACATTTTTGTGAACACATGAAATCATCAAAACATGCTGTGTGTCACATCTTTTTGCAATAAAAACTTAAATCAAATTCATCAAGAAATACATTACAATCCTTATGTCCTTGTTTAGAAAATTATGTCATCATGCACAATATTTCAATACAGAATTAAACAAAATGGCAGCCTCCATGTGTCGACTTCAAACATGAATAACTTGAGACAGGAATATAAAATTTTGACTTGCAGATTGTGGTACATGTAGTTGGTGTAGATTTGTATCCTCTATCATAAGAAATAAGGATTGTATCAGATTTCATGTCTCCTTTAATGCAAGCATAGCTTGATAAATGGCAAGTTGGTTGGTTGTTAGACCAGTATGCATTAGACGTGTAAATGGTTACAGTCATATGGGTCATGAGATGGTGATGTGCTGAACATAAGTACTGTTTAAAGAAATATTCCAGTGAATTGTAATTTTCTATATATGATAGAGACTATTAAAGAAAACAACTGCCATAATAAACATGTTGATATCACATTTTTATTTAGGTTTTATTACATTTGAAAGATTTCACAAGTATTTTACAAACTGATCAGTGCAATGTACAGAGTTATGTCATCATTGCAAATTCAAGAATTGTTTTTATTTATTTATGTCAATTGTTTTCATCTAGAGTACAAGGTACATTAGCAGATGGGCAAAGCGTGTTCTTGTAAAGTACATGTTATACCCCATTTTAATAATGAAACAAAAAAAGCTTCCAGTAATTCAAAAACAGGCAATGAATTTTCAAAGAAATACATCAAATTGTCTTTGTTCTGCAATAATGACGTCGCACTGATCTTCTTAAAAAAAACCTTTTATTCAAGCAATTTAAAAAGAAATTATTTATTTATGCAATTTACAAAAAAATAATTATTCATCTTACTCAACGGGGTAATCCAAAAAAGCTCCCTGGTCTGAAACGCCTTCATAGGTCACATGATCATCCTCCACTTCATCATACGTCACCCAATCACCTCCACTCCTATGGCCGTTACTGCCATTTCTCTCCTTTCTGTCATCGGGCACTAGGTATCCCCAGCCATGCTTCGGTGTGTGATACAACGGATAATCATCCCAAGTCATTTTCAATAACTTTGGGGCAATTCTTACTTGAGCACTGATTAAAGAAGGGCCATGGGCCCAATTTTTGGCACCAATTTTTGGGCATAGATCTCTGTACCACCTAAAATAAAAGAGGGAAAAACTATTTAAAAAAAGGATCTGCTATTTTAATAAGTAGTGCTGTCACGACATGCTCTATTATGTATCGATTATCGTGGAGAAAAATATCACGATATATTGGTATATCATCATCCTTTTAAAGAAAACTGGATAATGACATAAATTGTTAATATCACTAACATTACTTCTTTTATGAGGAACGCAAGAAAAAATGATTTGCAGATCTAGCAGACGAACATGATTGCATAACTAATACATTCATCACACATCACGCATGTGTTTGGTAAATCAGCCAAAGTGACCATGAATCATCGAAGTGAGAGCCTGAGACTCATGTTTTGTGCCAATTTTTTGTCCTTTTTGCCAACTTACATCTGAGCGTGCCAGTGTGGGATGACAGCACAATTTGTAATTACTTTTTTATGTTTCACAATATTTTTGCACGTTTTTAATGGCCTAAACTTGACTTTTAGATTAATAACGTAACGTTAGATTTGTAACATACGAAGTAGCCTAGCCTAGTTGCGTGAAAATTTCTTAGCTGACTATTAGTTTTTTGGTATCGCGATATGTCATGAGAGGCATATTTCATGTCGTGGAAAAAGAGATATCGCGATAATCGACATGTCATGACAGCACTATTATTAACTGTTCATATTCCCTTCCAAAGGAAAGAATATTAGGATCCACAATACCTGTAGTTTACCAATCATTGATATTGCTGTAGAATATGTGCACCAATGACAACGTAGAAGACAAACCAATCACTGATGGAGAAATATGAAACTAACAATATCTCAAGAAAGAGATCTGTTCCTTAGTTTAACCACTGTTCATATTTCCATACAAAGGAAAGTATTGTATGATATTTGTTCCCAATCAATCAACTGCAGTTGCCAGAGAAAAAGTTGCAAGCGACAACACACATGTGTATTACCTTCATGTACAAAAAGATAATTCCATGCTACAACACACGCATGTATTACCTTTATGTACAATGAGATAATTCCATGCTACAACACACGCATGTATTACCTTCATGTACAATAAGATAATTCCATGCTACAACACATGCATGTATTACCTTCATGTACAAAAAGATAATTCCATGCTACAACACACGCATGTATCACCTTCATGTACAAAAAGATAATTTCATGCTACAACACACGCGTGTATCACCTTCATGTACAAAAAGATAATTCCATGCTACAACACACGCATGTATCACCTTCATGTACAAAAAGATAATTTCATGCTACAACACACGCGTGTATCACCTTCATGTACAAAAAGATAATTCCATGCTACAACACACGCATGTATTACTTTCATGTACAAAAAGATAATTCCATGCTACAACACACGCATGTATTACCTTCATGTACAATAAGATATTCCATGCTACAACACACGCGTGTATCACCTTCATGTACAAAAAGATAATTCCATGCTACAACACACACATGTATTACCTTCATGTACAATAAGATAATTTCATCGAGCCATTAGGCTCATACAGCCGGTGCTTATCCCAGGTCCGTGGTGCAAGCGGATGAGAGTACACAACTCCCCCTAAACTTGCACCAGTCCATCGCAGATGAAATCCCCAGCAGTGCTGGTACTCATTTTGCAGCTGAGTGGACTAAAGCAAGTAGAGTAAAGTGTCTTGCTCAAGGACACAATGCAGCGCTCATGATGGGAATCGAACCTGGTACCTTTCGAATAAGAGCCTTGACTTCTTAACCACTGCACCTCTACGTTCATGTACAACACACGTATTATATATATATATATAAAAAAAATTATAGGCTTTGTCCCATACTGTGCCTGAATTGTACAGATGGCCAAGGATCTCCTAGTGCTTGACTGGTCTATAAGATTCCACTACTCTACCATTGGTCCATTGTGTCACATGATGTAAATGTTGCTGATTCTGGATATTGCCGATTTAGATTTGAAAAGGTCTATAGATATCATTACAGGTTCAAGCTATGAATTATTTGTGATGTAGTAAGTTGAAGATGATTGAGTCATGTTCTGAAAAATTATATTTTTTATTATTTCATTTTAATTTTGTACATTTTTCAGTTCAATTCAGCCATTGATAACAATACTCCTTTTCCCTTGCACTCAAAACTTAGCCATTTCTATCATTATAAAATTTATATGGAGTATTTACATTGTTATGATCTGTGCAACAATTCATGTTAATGCACAACCATGATTATTTGGTGTATTCCATTTTCAAAACAGGTAATGTTTTTATTAAAGCGATAAAATATATCCAAACTTTTCTCATTTTTCATTCTTTTTAGTTACTTTTTATGCATTTTAAACAATCTAACACAAAATGTTTGTAAAAAGATTAATGTTTTGGCATCGTGTTTAAATGCATATTTAATGCACGGTTCTAAGGACTTTGCACTCATGAATTCAATTCAATTCAATTTATTTTATTTACTTGATAGGCCACCGGCCTTTTCATATTTACAACATGGCAATGCTTATAGCAACAGAACAGAACATATATTACATACATTTTCAACAAACTTAAGTTAAATTAGATTATGCAACTAATCATATGAATTAATTTCTCTTCAAAATACCCAAGCTTTCTCTAAAAAATGACATATATTAAATAAAAGGGATTTGCTTGTTGTGCGTAACATAAAATGGAATCGCTGAAGAGATGGATTAATATAAAAATACTTTGGAATATACAATGATCTTATTTCAGAAAAGCATGGGCATTCGAGCTAAAAATAAAACTCATCTTCGAGTTTGTGCATTTTACAAAATGTGCAAGTGCCATTTTCATGTAGAATCTTGTTACGAAGGCCTTTATGTATTTCGAGATTTTGACAACCACATCGAAACTTGGATAGCAATGAGCGTAATTTGTTGGACTGCATGTGCGTAATGTAAAATTCAAATTCATTACAAGTTTTGATTTCCTTATATAAGCGAAGATTATTCATAGAAGTAATTTCTGTTTTCCAAGTCTGGTTTATTCATATCTATAATTCTTTGCAGGAAACTTGCTAAAAAGAGATCATCATTATTAACACCTTGATTTAACCAGACATCCATAAAACCTGTAGAAAAATAGTATATGTTTATAATCTGTGGCCCAGCATGGTATATCATTACTAGCCATGCTTAACATGTGTTTATAACAAATAAAGAAAAATCTATGATTCTCATGCTTCAGAATCCTTAAGCAATACTTAATTTTCTTGTACATAAATGAAGATAAAAAGGAATGCCCTAATTCACCTATTGCGAGTGCGTTTGCCGAACTACGGGGTAATCCCAACACATATTTACAAAGTTTAAATTGAACAAGTTCAATCTCCTTTACACTAAACGATCCCCAAATTTTAGAAGCGTATAATAATATGGGCAAAATGTTAATGTTAAAGATACATAATTTTAGTTGTGGGGGTAGAAGACTAAAGAAATTGGATTGTTTTGGGACAAAGACTGCTTTTGTTGCTTGTTCAGCTAACAACTTTTTTGCAGAAGCCCACACACCTTTCGTAGAAAAATATACACCAAGGAACTTAATTGAATAACAATTTCAAGTGGTTCATTATTTGTATGAAAACTTACATAACGAGGCAGGTAGCCTCCATTCTTAAATACAACAGCTTTAGACTTAACCTCATTAATCTCAAGGCAGCTAAGCTTACAATATTCCGACAATCCATCAAGAAGCTTTTGTAAAACATACGCAGTTTTGGAGAATAAAAGTAAATCATCTGCATATAATCAACAGAACAACTCCCTATTGCCTACTCTAACACCTTTGTAATTCAAAGAGCGGAAATACTCCTCAAGATCGTTTACAAATACTGAAAATAGCAGTGGTGACATTACACTACCTTGTATCAACCCTTTCATACATTTGAACTCTTCTGACAAAGCATTAATTAATTGCACTCAACAATTTATGCCCTCGTAAATTGCTTCAATTATATTAAGAAATTTACCATCAATACCTGACACTTAAGCTTATTGATTAAGATATCTCTGTTGATAGAGTCAAATGCAGCACGAAAATCAATGAAGGCGGTGTACAGTTTAGAACATCTTTTGTTTAAAGTACTTGAAATAACACAATTCAAAACAATTTTTTTATCAACAGTTGAATATCCCTCTCGGAACCCCGCCTGTATAGGATTTAAAATACGAGTGACCATTCCTTTAATCCGTTGCCTAAAACCACGGAAAAAATCTTGCTCATTGAAGAGAGAAGACTTCTAGGCCTATAATTTTTGGGCTTATTCTGCATCTCCCTTTTTGTAAATAGGACAAATTATACCTGTGTTTCATTCTTTAGGATATTTAGATTGCGTGAATATAATATCAAAAAGATTGGTAAAGTAATCAGTCACATGATCTGATGTATGTTTAAAAAACTCATTGGGAATGCTACCGGGCGCTTTACCACAATGTTTTTAGAAAGATTAATGTTTTGGCATCGTGTTTAAATGCATATTTAATGCACGGTTCAAAGGACTTTGCACTCATGAATTCAATTCAATTCAATTTATTTTATTTACTTGATAGGCCACCGGCCTTTTCATATTTACAACATGGCAATGCTTATAGCAACAGAACAGAACATATATTACATACATTTTCAACAAACTTAAGTTAAATTAGATTATGCAACTAATCATATGAATTAATTTCTCTTCAAAATACCCAAGCTTTCTCTAAAAAATGACATATATTAAATAAAAGGGATTTGCTTGTTGTGCGTAACATAAAATGGAATCGCTGAAGAGATGGATTAATATAAAAATACTTTGGAATATACAATGATCTTATTTCAGAAAAGCATGGGCATTCGAGCTAAAAATAAAACTCATCTTCGAGTTTGTGCATTTTACAAAATGTGCAAGTGCCATTTTCATGTAGAATCTTGTTACGAAGGCCTTTATGTATTTCGAGATTTTGACAACCACATCGAAACTTGGATAGCAATGAGCGTAATTTGTTGGACTGCATGTGCGTAATGTAAAATTCAAATTCATTACAAGTTTTGATTTCCTTATATAAGCGAAGACTATTCATAGAAGTAATTTCTGTTTTCCAAGTCTGGTTTTTTCATATCTATAATTCTTTGCAGGAAACTTGCTAAAAAGAGATAATCATTATTAACACCTTGATTTAACCAGACATCCATAAAACCTGTAGAAAAAAAGTATATGTTTATTATCTGTGGCCCAGCATGGTATATCATTACTAGCCATGCTTAACATGTGTTTATAACAAATAGAGGTAAATCTATGATTCTCATGCTTCAGAATCCTTAAGCAATACTTAATTTTCTTGTACATAAATGAAGATAAAATGGAATGCCCTAATTCACCTATTGCAGGTCCGTTTGCCGAACTACGGGGTAATCCCAACACATATTTACAAAATTTAAATTGAACAAGTTCAATTTCCTTTACACTAAACGACCCCTAAATTTTAGAAGCGTATAATAATATGGGCAAAATGTTAATGTTAAAGATACATAATTTTAGTGGGGAAAGAAGACTAAAGAAATTGGATTGTCTTAGTACAAAGACTGCTTTTGTTGCTTGTTCAGCTAATAACTTTTTAGCAGAAGCCCACACACCTTTCGTAGAAAAATATACACCAAGGAACTTAATTGAATAACAATTTCAAGTGGTTCATTATTTGTATGAAAACTTACATAACAAAGCAGGTAGCCACCATTCTTAAATACAACAGCTTTAGACTTAACCTCATTAATCTCAAGGCAGCTAAGCTTACAATATTCCGACAATCCATCAAGAAGCTTTTGTAAAACATACGCAGTTTTGGAGAATAAAAGTAAATCATCTGCATATAATCAACAGAACAACTCCCTATTGCCTACTCTAACACCTTTGTAATTCAAAGAGCGGAAATACTCCTCAAGATCGTTTTAATACAAATACTGAAAATAACAGTGGCGACATTACACTACCTTGTATCAACCCTTTCATACATTTAAACTCTTCTGACAAACCATTAATTAAATGCACTCTACAATTTACGCCCTCGTACATTGCTTCAATTATATTAGAAGTTTTACCACCAATACCTGACACTTAAGCTTATTGAATAAGATATCTCTGTTGATAGAATCAAATGCAGCATGAAAATCAATGAAGGCGGTGTACAGTTTAGAACATCTTTTGTTTAAAGTACTTGAAATAATACAATTTAAAACAAAAATATTATCATTAGTTGAATATCTCTCTCGGAACCCCGCCTGTGTAGGATTTAAAATACGATGACTATTCCTTTAATCCGTTGCCCAAAACCACAGGAAAACTCTTGCTCAATGAAGAGATAAGACTTCTAGGCCTATAATTTTCGGGCTTATTTGCATCTCCCTTTTTGTAAATAGGACAGATTATACCTGTGTTCCATTCTTTAGGATAATTAGATTGCGTGAATATAAGATTAAAAAGATTGGTAAGGTAATCAGCCACATGATCTGATGTATGTTTAAAAAACTCATTGAGAATGCTACAATGTTTTTATAAAGATTAATGTTTTGGCATCGTGTTTATATGCATACTTAATGCACGGTTCAAAGGACTTTGTACTCATGAATGACTCTCCTAAAGTCAGGCACAATTCCACTTGGGTCAAATCCTTTACCCCGTGCATTAAATACGCATATAAATACTTCACCTCAACATCAATCTTTAAAAACAACCGTGCAACACACTACTCTGCATCTATTAAAGCAATTAACACTCGATTATCAAGAATAAGTTTATTTTTTATGCGCATGAGGCAAATCTTATTGGTTTTAAGAAGATTGAGTAATATTTGATGCTTAAAATTTTTAAAGAATTTTGTTCCAACAACTTTTAGTCACAATTGTACACTTACTTTGGATAGCCAACCATGTGCTGCTGCCTTTTGGGTAGAAACCTGGCGGTATCAAGCACTCTCTGGATTCTATCTTTTTCAGTCTCCTCTTCTTGCTCCTCCTCCTCCTCTCTTGTCTCTGACTTCTCCATCTTCTTCTTCTTGGAATTATTTTCCTCCTTGTTGTTGCCATTTTTCTTCAGCATAAACTTGTTAACTTCCCAATCAATATCACAGAGCCATAGGTCCTTCTTGTACCTAGGGAAATCATTTCAACTTGGCTTAAATGTAAAATTGTTGATGTAGTAAAATAGTACAAATGAAGTTTGGTCCATGACCAGGTAGATGAAATGGCTACAAAACATCAATTCAAAACCAAAAACATTTCAAACATCAAAATTATCTAAAACTTTCTAGGTGTAATTAGACAACTTTCTAGGTGTAATTAGACAACTTTCTAGGTGTAATTAGACAACTTTCTAGGTGTAATTAGACAACTTTCTAGGTGTAATTAGACAACTTTCTAGGTGTAATTAGACAACTTTCTAGGTGTAATTAGACAACTTTCTAGGTGTAATTAGACAACTTTCTAGGTGTAATTAGACAACTTTCTAGGTGTAATTAGACAACTTTCAAACAAAAGTCTGCTGTTAGAATAAGCAGACCCCTTCAATGATTGATGTAAATCCAACCACTTGTATTCCTCTACCACAATTATATCAGGTTAAACAGATGAGTTCTAACAAAACGTTTCCGGATCTTAGCCATACCCACAACCAGTGGCGGCTATTTCTTTTCAACATTTGCGGGGACAAACCCACACAGTGGTGTAGCCAGCCATGTAGGCATTATATTTCTTCATTTTTAGGGGGACATAATGATATTGGTCCCCTCACAAATTATTACAGGGACATGTCTCCCCATCCCTCACCCTACAGTTAAAAAGATATTCTCATTGTTTTCAAAGATGGAAATTACGAAAAGAAATATGAAGAATTACATAGCTGTTTCCTGGCATCCTCCCATTCACAAACAACAACTCTAAATCAGTCGTAATAAATTTGAAAACTAAAATCAATCATCTTCACTATTCATAGACTGTTCTTCTGAAATTGTTATGCTCTCATGGAATTGGAAATAAAACACTAAATTGTTGTTGCTGTCAACAACAAATATTGTTGTCTTAATCAATTGGAATTAAATATTTTTCCCAACCTGGCCCCGTCAAGTCAAAGTTCATGTGTGCTGATTTGTTGGCAGCCAGAGAACTTGACTGGAGGTGCTGTGGTCTTAATGGAATGGCGCGGAATAAAAGCCTATAAACAAACAAACAAATTTTAAAATTTCTCACAGTTCTGAATAAATTTGTCAAAAATCTTCCCATGAAAAAGAGCAATAGAAATAATATTAATGTAGTAAATACACCTTTATATACTTCCCTCTTTCGCAATGTTTTTTTTTTCATCACACAATTACGTTTCTAGAGCATATATTTACTCAAGAAATCTATAAAAAAAAAAAATTAAAAAAAATATTCTTCCTGTAAATTTCCCATTTTCCCATGGTTATAATCACGGGAACTAGATTCTTTCCAGCTCCGGTCTTAATTATCCACAGACTCGGACTAGAGCTTAATAGAAAATCTTATTACATTAACAGGAAATGAAACGTTAAAATCCTTACTGCTCATTGAAATACAGGCTGCATGCATCGCTGGCAACGCGCATAAGTGACTGCTTCATCTCATGTTCCAAATCCGAGTATGTTCCCTCCGCTTCCTCAATATAGCGCCCCCAGTTCCTGTTCACTGGTAAATAAGCCTGACCCATCTCCAGCATGGCTGCAAATGTCACAGGATGGGGAAACCTGTGTAAAAATTCAATGCAGCATTGCACAGGATGATTTGCAAACATTTGTAGGAGTACAATCCTAGTATCTTATGTAATCAATGCACTATCATTTCACTCCCTCTCCCTTAAAAAGAAGAGTCTGTTTAATTCCATTCAAAGTGATAGAAAACAGCAAAATAGAAATGTGCACATTGTTTTATCAGACAAATCAGAAAACTGAATTTCTTTCTTTTAAAAAAGGAACAAGTTATTTAGAGGCCATTTTGTGGTAATAGGAGCTTGTGTATGTCTATCTGTTAGGTTTATACCTTTCTAAACTGCATGTCTGATGGCTTCTAAACTGCATGTCTGATGACAGCATATCTGTTTTTCTGCATGATCATGACAGACCATTTCCTGGGAACAACACCAGGAAGACAACAGGTGCATAGAAAGGGTCTCCTCTCGGTGGGTGGGGCAAAAACAATTCCAGTGACAAGTGGAAAAATTGCACTGGTAAATTAAGTTTCCATAAAAGTTCCTGCTAATCTGGAAATCCCCTTCAATTTCCAGGAGATTTCCCTCATTTTTAAAAAGTTTCCAATTTTGAAAATTTTCTTCATTTTTTGGAAAATTTTCTTCATGTTTGGAAAATTTCCTTCATTCTCAGGAAATAAATTTCCTTCATTCTCAGAAAAATTTGAGAATTTTTGTCCAGTTCCAACTGATAATTTTCAGCACATTTTTCTTTTATGTTAATGATTTCCTAATTCACCTCCCACTGGGCAGAAAGCATGCAAGCGGGAAGGTAAAATCCACTCAGGGGGCCAAATTGCACCCTGCCTCCTCCCCTCCCACCTCATACGCCTCAGGAAGAAAATGAAATCAATTTATAAAATGAACAAAATCAAAGTTTTTGGAGACAAGGGTATGGAAAAACTGGTTAGGACAAAAACATAGTTTTTGAGACATGGATATAAAATGCCAGAAAGATCAAAACAAGAAAATCAATGAGATCAATTTATCATTTTATAACCTTTCTAAAGGGTTCATCCTATAAGAATCCAAGCCAAACGGTGCATCCAATGAGATTGCAAGCTAAAGGGTGCGTCCTATGAGGATGCAAGGTAAAGGGTGCATTCTATGAGAATGCAAGCTAAAGGGTGCATTCTATGAGAATGCAAGCTAAAGGGTGCATCTATGATAAAGCAAGCTAAAGGGTGTATCTATGATAAAGCAAGCTAAAGGGTGCATCCTATGATAATGTAAGCTAAAGGGTGCATCTCCTATGAGAATCCAAGCTAAATGGTGCATCTCCTATGATAATGCAAGCTAAAGGATGCATCTCCTATGAGAATACAAGCTAAAGGATGCATCCTATGAGAATGCAAGCTAAAGGTTGCATCCTATGATAATGCAAGCTAAAGGATGCATCCTATGAGAATGCAAGCTAAAGGATGCATCCTATGAAAATGCAAGCTAAAGGGTGCATCTCCTATGAGAATCCAAGCTAAATGGTGCATCTCCTATGATAATGCAAGCTAAAGGATGCATCTCCTATGAGAATGCAAGCTAAAGGATGCATCCTATGAGAATGCAAGCTAAAGGGTGCATCCTATGATAATGCAAGCTAAAGGATGCATCCTATGAGAATGCAAGCTAAAGGGTGCATCCTATGATAATGCAAGCTAAAGGATGCATCCTATGAGAATGCAAGCTAAAGGGTGCATCCTATGAAAATGCAAGCTAAAGGGTGCATCTATGAGAATGCAAGCTAAAGGGTGCATCCTATGATAAAGCAAGCTAAAGGGTGCATCCTATGATAATGCAAGCTAAAGGGTGCATCTATGAGAATGCAAGCTAAAGGGTGCATCCTATGATAATGCAAGCTAAAGGGTGCATCCTATGAGAATGCAAGCTAAAGGGTGCATCCTATGAAAAAGCAAGCTAAAGGGTGCATCCTATGAAAAAGCAAGCTAAAGGGTGCATCCTATAAGAATGCAAGCTAAAGGATGAAGCCTATGAGAATGCAAGCTAAAGGATGCATCTTATGAGAATGCAAGCTAAAGGGTGCATCCTATGAGAATGCAAGCCAAAGGGTACATCCTATGAGAATGCAATCTAAAGGATGAAGCCTATGAGAATGCAAGCTAAAGGGTGCATCCTATGAGAATGCAAGCTGAAGGGTGAATCCTAAGAGAATGCAAGCTAAAAGGTGCATCCTATGAGAATGCAAGCCAAAGGGTGCATCCTATGAGAATGCAAACTAAAGGGTGCATCTTACGAGAATGCAAGCTAAAGGGTGCATCCTATGAGAATGCAATCTGATGTGTGTCAAGCACAAAACAAAAGGGAGTGAATAGTTTTAAAAGAAAGAATTTCTTGCAATTCATTTAAATTGGTATTTCTTCCATTGCCAATTAATCCTCTCACCTTTCTAAAAACTAGGAAATACAGACTTGAAGACTTCATGGGTGGCCCGGACATCACTTGCACAATAGGTCATGAGATTCTGAAAACAGAAAAGAAAAAGAAAATATTCAAATTTGAATCAAAAACATACCCCAACAATAAAAATACAAATTCTTATGGCTAACAACTTATTTCCAGCAAATATTGATTGATAAATATAGGGGGAGATAAAACAAAATTACTTTTCAATGAAACGTTAATTGGAGAAATTGATGATAATGCATGTGGTTAAATAAGCAAACTTATTCAAAGTATTGCTAAATGGTCTTCTCCCCCAATGCCCCCACCCCCTCCATCAGGATCACCACAAATGTCTCCTTTATCTAAATTTCTGAATAGTCTATGATGAGAAATCATAGATCATTGGGAGAAATTCAGAGAATGCATTTTTGGCATTAATCACCCCTCCCCCACTTCATGCACTTTGCAAAAAACATGGTAAAAGTCAATCTAAACTTTGACAAAGGGCTTGGGGTTTGGTCTTGATGTCTATTTTTGGCAATGACTGTAACACAAGATACCTAAAACAACTTTTCTTATGAGTATTCAAATATTCTGAAACAAATATTTTCAAATATATTACTAATATAGTACTAATAATGTACTACTGTAAAGTATTGCCCAAATACAAACAAAGTCCAAATTTATCAGAGAAATTAACTTAAATCTTTCAGAAACAGACGAGTCTCCAAATAAGTACCTGAAAATCATTCCGCACATCACTCATGGTTCCTGTTATGAATATGTTTCTTAGTGTCTTGTCCACCTTCCCCTCCTGCTCACTCTGACTGTAAAGATTGTGCACATCGACCAGGTTGTTTGGACTACTGACTTCAATCCACCCCAGCTGATCCAACGAACCAACCAAAACCAGCATTAGAAAAGATTAACAAACAATCAAGCAATAAAGAAGAAAAGAGTCACACAGAGGTCAGTAGTTGGTAACATTTTTAGTTACATTACAAAACAGTGAAATATCCAACAAATCCCTTACAGGAATATTCCAGTAGGATCTGGAAATGCACTTTAAAACTAAGTTTTGAAAATGAAAACATGAGAAATCCACATTTTCTTGGATTACAATTTTTGAGAAATTAATTTTGGAAGCTCATAACTCCTAAATAAAATTGTACTGCACAGAAGAGCTGGTTCCAAAGTTATGACAGCAATGCCTTGGCGGAGTTGGAATTATTGCAGAAATTTCCTGCGGTTCCGACTGAAGGTGTCAAAAATCTTCCGCGAGATCCACCATTTTTTTTTTTTAAAGGCACATTTAGTTTAGGAAAAGTATTGACCCATTTCAAAACAAATGCTGGATTTCTGCTCTCCAAATCATGACAGATTATTTCTATAGTATGAAATGTTTATCATTTTTAGGGAAAATGTGTAAGAAAATTTTGTTTAGAAAGAGTAGAACATCTAGAAGAATTGTGACTTCTTTGCTGTACACGCTATAGTGCTTACAGCATGCATCATACATTTGCAGCACCTTGCCGTACAACATTTCAAAACTGCGCCACCGCTGCAGTTCGATACATGCTGAATCTCAGCTCTATTGAAACCTTTTATTGTTTGTTTATTTTGTACCATTTTTGTACAATTTGTGAATCATCAGATTATATGTACATTCATATGTAGTGATCGCAACAATTACAGCTGTTTTGACCATACATATTTGGGTCAGTTTTACAGCTTGTAAAATGGGTCTTGATCAAGTGAAAGAGAAGCTGAATGTTTATTGCTATATATTTCTTGTTAAATGCAGCACATTCACGGTGCATATCACAATGTAATCAAATTCTTACATGAAACTTCATGTTTGTGTTATGTTGCTTTGTTTATTTATGTAACGCATAATGGGAAATTTGAAGAATTACCACTGCGTTTCTATTTAATTAGTTGGGCTAGTGTTTCTTCCCAATTTGTTTTTTGTATGAACAAAATATTTTTTCCTATGAAATTCCATTTTTTGCGTGGTTATAACCACCGCAACCATAAATTTGTCCAACTTCCTGCCTTGGAAAGCTGATCCGTCTGCTAATTTCTATATCATTATGCCTCTTTTTTCAGATATTTGCTGGTCAGAAATTTCAATCATCCTGATGAGTCTAATAAATTGAGGAAAAGATCAAACCGACAAATTCCTTTTCTGCTTTTTGTGGTGTGTCCGTCATGTTGGGTCAAAATAGTGTGTCAATTGTAAATGATATCCACCTAACAATGGAGAATTACTTTAAAGTGGTGCATTTTGTATCCCTGATTTGGTGTGGTACAAGAGTACATGACTCCAAAGCAGATATCTAACTCAACATGCAGAGGAAAAAGAAAATCACACAACTCACATTATTCTGCGTCATTTTCCGACTCATTTTCTTCTCTTCCTTGGTTGGCTCTCTACCATTGTCATGTCGCACCCAGTGTGACCTCTGCTGGGTGGTGAGGCCAGACACGCACATGTGAAGGCTCAGGGTGTCCAGGAACCTGAGAGGTGTACCCTTTAAAACATGACAAGTAATGAGGCTATTTTTCGACATTAAAAATGAATTCAGATACTAAGTTTGATGAAGCTATTATTTCCAATAACTAAAGGTCAAATAAACAAACATGACATGTTTTACCTTAGAATCTGACAAATTCATCATGAGTTTGGTAATTATACCAGAATGATAATTCCTCTATTTATTTATTGATTTCCACACTAATAATACAAAATCTTTATGATACAAGAATAGTATGATTGCAGCGCCAAAAGCTTTTGATAAATCCCGAAAATTGCCTGGGGTAACTGTATTGTTATAAAACCTTTTAACTTCAAATTAGAGATACAGTATTTAAGGCCACCATATACTGAATGTTGAATACCTTCATAAATAATCTTAAGCTCATAGCGGGATTTCATCACGTGACTCTGACTCAACTGGACTCCATTTTGCAGGGAAGCAGCATTGTTGTGTTTCAACCGTCTTCACACAGCTAAGTCACAACAAACATACTACATGCTAACCTGCCAGTATTTGTTCCGCAACTTTTACTAATTGCAGTTTTTTTTGTTCGTTTTCGATTTTACTTCATATTTTCCTTAAGTTTTATATATTCACCGGGTATACGAAGAGTAACTTTAATCCTAATGCTAGTTTATTGTTCGTTATACTCAGACAAAGCCTACATACCTGATATAAAGTGCTTGCTGCAAATCCTAGTGTGAACTGTTGGTTGAAAACTGTCGCATCGTACAGCAGAAACCTTCAAACGTTGATCAGGATCAGATGGAAATTGATAAAATGTTTTTTTTCTATTTTTCCGCACACATCTATTAGTGCAACCAACGGCACAGCAAGATTGCAGCATAATCACCTTACAAAAATAATCTTATATAACAACATGCAAACATATGTAGGTCTAATTAAGTGTACATCAGTACACAGTACGCAGTTGAAAAAACCCGACAAACGAAGACACGTACAAACACACGCACAAAATGTGCGATGTAAACAAAGTCATGTGACCTTATGACGTCAGCTGAAACACCCTTATTAAGGAAATTAATATTTCTGTTGTATATACATGTACTGTAACTCTTCCAAAAATTGTAGATATTGATGAGAGCATTGAAATAGTTTGATAATGATTTACAGTGGATGGGTCATCTGATTTGAAAATAGGGGTCACTCTTGCAAATTTGGTTTGCTGAGGAACAACAATACCAGTGAAAGTGATACATTAATAATATGAGTTAGTGGGGCAGCAATAGTGTTAGTATTATCATAAAGAATTTTAATCAGGATACCATCAATACAAGAAGCAAAACTCTTTGGTAACTTGTTAATAATTCTGATTGTTTCAGAAGGATAAGTAGGCAAAAAAAATGTTTTGTTGATCCTTTGCTTTTAAAATATTTTTAGTAGTTCATTGAAGTGGTGCGACGAGTTCTGACTTTACAACACTCCCGATCAAATTCTGAAAGGAACAGACTTTCCTGTAATTTTCAGTGACTTAGATTAAGGATTTTTTTTTAAAGAATTGCATAAAGATTTTGATCTGCTCGGCAAGTCTTACATCATGTTTAGCATAATTCAAAAATTAATTAAACTTTCATTAGATGTAACTCAAAACCTGTAAGCGCTATTTTAACAATTCAGAAACTGATCTGCTCAGGATTTAATACATTATACCGTACTGTATACATTATACCGTACTGTATACATTATACCGTACTGTATACATTATACCGTACTGTATACATTATACCGTACTGTATACGCCATACCGTACTGTATACGCCATACCGTACTGTATACGCCATACCGTACTGTATACGCCATACCGTACTGTATACGCCATACCGTACTGTATACGCCATACCGTACTGTATCGCCATACCGCACTGTATACGCCATACCATTGTATACGCCATACCATTGTATACGTTATACCGCACTGTATACGTTATACCGTACTGTATCGTTATACCGCACTGTATCGTTATACCGCATTGTATACGTTATACGTACTGTATCGTTATACCGATTGCTATATCGTTATATCGTACTGTATCGTTATACCCGTGCTGTATCGTTATACCGTACTGTATCGTTATACCGCACTGTATATATCAGACTGTATACGCTTATACCGTACTGTATCGCTATACCGTACTGTATCGCTATACCAGACGCTATACAGATTGTGTGCGTGCTGTGTGCCGTACTGTGTGCCGTACTGTGTGCCGTACTGTGTGCCGTACTGTGTCGTTGTGCCGTGATTGTGTGCGTACTGTGTGCAGATTACTGTGTGCGTACTGTGTGCGTACTGTGTGCCGATTGTGTGTCGATTGCTGTGTGCCGTACTGTGTGCCAGACTGTGCGTACTGTGTGCCGTACTGTGTGCCGTACTGTGTGCCGTACTGTGTGCCGTACTGTGTGCCGTACTGTGTGCCGTACTGTGTGCCGTACTGTGTGCGGTACTGTGTGCGGTACTGTGTGCTGGATACTGTGTTGTACTGTGTCGCGGTACTGTGTCTTGGTACTGTGTGTACTGGTAATCTGTGTGCGGTACTGTGTCTTGGTACTGTGTAATTGGTACTGTGTGCGATACTGTGTGCTGCATCAGAAGTGGGTACTGTATGCGATACTGTATGCGATACTGTATGCGATACTACATGCGATACTACATGCGATACCACATGCGATACCACATGCGATACCACATGCGATACCATATGCATACCATATCCAATACTGTATGCAATACCATATGCAATACCATATGCAATACCATATGCAATGCCATATGCAATACCATATGAAATACCATATGAAATACCATATGCAATACCATATGCAATACCATATGCAATACCATATGCAATACTATATGCAATACTATATGCAATACTATATACAATACTATATACAATACTATACTATCTACAATACTATACTATACACAATACTATACTATATACAATACAATATATTAGATATACAATACTCTTTTGAACAATATAGAAACTGCTACATGTCCAGAAACATTTAAGAGTTTTAACTGTCACCGTCTATTTTAACAGGTTTTCTGAGTATAGATCTTTTCAAACCGAGTTTAGCCGAACATGATTTCTTAATTACTTCGACCAATCAAATGCTGGAGGAACTTTTCCTTTGTTTCCCAACCAATCAGGTGCAGGTTTCAGGATAACAATGTGAGCAGTAATACCCATGTGTATTTCCTTCATGTATTATAATGCACGTATGATACGTGCGCTTGAAAAATAATTTGTATACGTTTGGTCTCACACCATGCGTGAATTGTACAGATGGCCAAGATTCCTCCAGTATTTCATTGGTTAATAAGATTCCTCCAGTGTACGATTGGTCCATTATGGACACGTGAATCTCGGCCATGTGACATTATTGAAATTAGTTATCCGGGGGAAGCCGATTCAGATTTGAAAAGTGGTCTATGGACACCTTTACACTGACTAGCCAATTACAATATTAGGTTAAGTATCTACCAAACGATGCAATTTTGACATACAATCTGAAGTACTTTGATTAACTTTTTTTTAAATGTAGTTACATGTTTTTAGGTTTTGCTTACCAAGACCGTCGATAACAGCTTCTAAATTCAAAATGGATTCTTATTGACAAAATGGACTGCAATAAAGCCTTCACATTACCATTATACCATTTTTGGTACTTGATGAACTCTGACCAGAATAGCAAATAAAAATGTATTTAGCTATTCTGGTACATAATTTATTAAGTACCAAAAAAGGAGTATAATGGTATTAATGTGAAGTCCATTCCAATCCAGTAATCCATTTTGAAAATAGAAGCTGTTTGAATAAGAACAGAGTTTTCTATACCTTCTTTTCTAGACCACATTTTTCGTTCAAAAAAATAATCAAAGTTGTCCATCAAAATATGTTCTTCAATTTCTTTTGTTTATAGAGGTGTAGCTGAAGGAGGAGAATTTCTTAATTTGTATAAGCAATTAGTCAAGACCTCACCTTGAGTATGCTATTCAGGCTTAGAGTCCCTTTTATGAGAAGAATAAGTTCATTTTGGAGCAGGTTCAGCAAAGAGCCACTAGACTTAATCCCGAAGTAAGGAATCTCTCTTATGAATCTAGGTTGCAAATTCTTGGTTTGACCACACTTGAGTTGAGAAAAGTATGTGGTGATATGATTCAGGTTTTTAAATTCCTATCTAACAATGATGCTTTTATTTCCTGTTATTCCTTGCATGTTTCAATTAATACTTATGTTACACATGGTAAAAGTTTGAGGTTGACCAAAGATTTCTCACGGATACATATTCAGCATTTTAGTTTTTTTAAATAGAGTTGTTAATGAGTGAAATGGTTTGCTCGAGTGGGTAGTGAGCTTTAATTCTGTTCACAATTTCAAAGTCAACATTGATAACTTCTTTACTAACTCTGGACGTCTTTGATTTTTGTTTGTTTGTGTGTGTGGTGGTGGTGTGTTAGTTTGGGATTTTATGGGGTGACTAACCTTCTTAGCCCATCATCTTGTTATGTTATGTTATGCTATGCTATGCTTTGCTATGCTATGCTTTGCTATGCTATGCTATGTTTTGTTATGCTATGCTATGCTTAGTTTATGTTATGTTATGCTATGCTATGTTTTGTTATGCTATACCATGCTATACTATGTTATGCTATGTTTAGTTTATGTTATGCTATCTTATGTTATGTAATGTTTTGTTATGCTATGTTATGTTATGTTATGTTATGTTATGTTATGCTATATTTTGTTATGTTATGTTATGCTATACTATGCTATGTTGTGTTATGTTATGCTATGATATGCTATGTTTTGTTATGCTATGTTATGTTATGTTATGTTATGCTATGCTATATTTTGCTATGTTATCTTATTCTATACTATGCTATGTTATGTTATGCTATGCTATGCTATGATATGATATGCTACGTTTTGTTATGCTATCTTATGTTATGCTATGCTATGCTATATTTTGTTATGTTATGTTATGCTATACTATGCTACTGTATGTTGTGTTTTGTTGTTATGTTACATTGTGTTATTTGAAACTTACCTATAAACAACACCCTCAAACAATGTACATTCTTATGAAATATTGATTGCTTTGCCACAATTCACCTAATTTACAGAAGAATTGTAATGATTCATTTATTTTGATGTGAATTTTGGTATATATAGGTATATATATATGATGGGCACTGTAATGCACACAATAAGATATATTAAAGGATTAGTCCAGTGGTCAAGCAACTTAACCTTATATGAAAGAGGACTTGAAGAGAAACAAAATGGTAAATAAACTTCAATATCTTATTAAAGCTCTGTCTTAACTTTGTAGAAATGACTGGTGTAGTAAGTCTACTTTAGAAGATTGGAACCCTCATCCTTATTCTTAATTTATCTTAAATTAATTTTTGTACTATCAAAATCATTTTACCTCAAACTTACTTCAGGTAGTAAATTATAATTACTGTTACAACTTACAAGATTATGTTTTACTTCTTTCTTGACATACCTGTATCCAATGGTTTTTAGGCCACAAAATCACTTGTCTGATTTCAGTCATCTCTACACAAATGATACAAAAATGTAAAAATCTCCTAAACGGAATAAGATTTTTAAATGCTTTTTTCATATTTTTTTTTTTTTTTTTAAGTCCTCTTCCATATCATATGGACTTACTTAACCCCTGAACTAATCCTTTAACACTGGCTGAGTGACTGACATACCTTCAGAAAATATTGCTCTTTTACAAAACTTCTGTCGAAACTGACATTGTGACCAACGACGAGTCTGGAATCATCTTTGGATGCTTTCACATTACTTGGTTCGAGTGGTATGAGGTCATCTACAGCGAAGCCTTTCGACCAGGATATTTTGTCTCTAATGAGCCTCTCGCTGCACCAAGAGTACCTGGCATTCCAGAGACAAAAAATTACAATGCAATAAAAGTTTTAAAGGAAAACAATTCTGAGTAAATGCTATGTAAGACATGAAGACAATGAGATAGGGATAAAAGCAGTAAATTACCACCATCTAAGGAAGAAAAATTCTCTAAGCAAAAAACCCTTTCAGAAATAATTCCAAAATCTTCCACGCCCTTCAAAAGAGGAAGTCACCAAACATCTGAGAACATTCCACTCTTGCAACTGAGTCACCTTCAGTGCACTCAATCACCTTCAGTGCACTCAATCACCTTCAGTGCACTCAATCACCTTCAGTGCACTCAATCACCTTCGTGCTTGATTTCTGTCAAAGTCATCTGCTTCACATGAATAAATGCATCTTCAAGCTTTCAAAATAAACATGATGATATGGTCTATGATCACCTACAGGTGATCATCTAACCCTGCCAAAGTTGACCATAGTAACCCTCCATGCTATGTAAGAACTACATATACTTACCATCTAGTAGGTGAGACTGCAACAGCTAAGGTAGGATACTGGCCCTCAGAAACAAGACATTCAATATCAAAGACAAGTGCTTTCTCGGTCGGGCAATCTACTTTCGCACTTGAACCATCCTCTGAATAAGCTGTCCAGCCGGGATCAAAAACCCACTTTGTAGGCATTTGTGGAAGAATCATATTTTTCAATTCATCAGCCAAATTTCTATATACTTTACTCTGCGCTAATGCCAAGATCTTGAAGTGTTCATCAATGTTATGCCCATGTAGTTTTGGAAGCTGAAAGCTGATGTCTTCATATTTTTTACCTGATTTTTTCAGAAGGCCGTGATCATTCAAATGCTTGGTACTCTTCGCTATCTGCTCCTCTGGAACTTCACTTTCTTTCCTGAATATCTGCTCAAAAAGTCCCTTGGACAACATCTGCATACTAATATCCTCCATCGTTCTTTCTGGTTCTGAAAGTACATCCCCTTCCTGCTGGGTGGAACTATTGCTTTGCATTCTGGTAAAAAATAACGCTTGACTATTCCCGTACATGCTCCTCCGGATATTCCTTGGACACTTTGTGCATTGAAATGCCTTCATGCGAACAGGAATAAGTTGCATGAAGCGAGACATTTTGAAATTTTAATCTGTGTCAAACAATTGAATAAGAACCAATTTGTCCCTTTGGTTTTCATATAATTCAAGTTCTTGCTTCACAGCTTTGTGATGATATGGTAAAACAGTTTTCAGATCACAGCATCTGTACCTATGGTAAAAAAAAAAGGAGGTAAAGAATGTCACATCAATACAAGATTTTCCATTAGTTAAACTTAATCTAAATCCATCCGAGCCATTGCAGGCCCATCAAGCCGGTGCTTATCCCTAGCTTCCTTTGTGTAGTCAGATGAGAGCACATGACTCCCCTTGAACCAGTCCATCGCAGGTTAACTCCCCAGTATTGCTGATACAGTATTTTACAACTGAGTGGACTGGAGTTAGAACAGTCAAGTGTTTTACCCAAGGACACCTTGCTAACGGGCAGCGCTCATAGCAGGAATCGAACGCGGTACCTTTTGCATACGAGCAAGACTCCTTAACCACTGTGTTACTGCACCTCATGAAGTGAGTTTAAAGTTGCCGCATTAATTTGTATACATTACTTCTGAAACAACCCTGAGTAGAATTTGATTCTTTTGACTTTGTGTACAATTGATCAGGAAAGTGTCCAATTCAACCTGTTCCACCAAGGAGCATAAAATCACCTCTCAGTAGTAAAAGAACCTGCAATTTTCTTCCTTTAACTTCCACAAGGAAAAATATTGATTTATATTTCCACTATGATTGTTGTTTGTTTTTAGTCCCCATAAAAAATTTCTACGCTTAGCACCCTATTAAGCCAGATGAAGAAGTGATGCGGGCGAGCAGATTTTCTTTTTTTTTCCAAATTGATTTTGGCAATTTGCAGCGTTTTGGATCAGGTCAAGCACTTCAGTCTTAATGAATATTAAAAACTATCGGAAGAAATCGTTCGTATTCCGGTAGAAAGTGGAAAGAATTACAGACATTAAATGACTGATCTGAGAGAAAAATACTCGTTACTTTTTCAACAAAACAAAAATTTGCATTCTAATTTTTTTTTCATGGGGCCTGAGCATAGGTTAAGTAAAACCATTACTCGAAATTGTGTTCAGAGCACCACACTTGAAATGTTATTCTATCAAATTCATTGACATTACTAAATAAATAATGATTAAACAACAACAAACAAACCAATTTACAGTATGTGACAGATATTTTCACCCCAAATTCCATGATTCTAAAGGGGTTGTTTAACATTACAGTCAATGGGAGAACCTACAGTAGCTTTTGTCCTTCTTTGTTTTTGCAAAGTACTTTTTGTTAGTCAGGAAATTAAAAAAGTTCTGACACTCCAAATGTTAATTATAATGACACAAGAGATTCTTGTAAGAATTGGCCCTCAATGAGCTACTTTTGTGATGCATGGTTCATTTTTAGAAAGAGATTTCATGCAAATCACCATGCACATATTAATTTTGTGCAAAGATATTATAGACACAACTGCTGTGAGTAGAAATGTTATAGATACGACTGGTAAACATGATCATCTTAGATTTCTCTAAAGCCTTTGATAGGGTTCCTCACCAGTGGCTTCTGAAGCTACAGCACTAAGAGATTAGAGGGTCTACCTACAAATGGATCAGGGCCTTCTTGACTGATCACACCCAAGAGGTAGGAGTGGATGGTACAATATCTAGCCAGGGGCCAATGATAAGTGGTGTACCCCAAGGCACAGCTCTTGGGCCACTTCTCTTTCTCCTGTTCATAAATGACCTTCCCAATGGCCTTCACTCCAAAGCATGACTATTTGCAGATAACTGTACTGTCTATAGAGAAGTTAAGTCATCAACAGACTGCAGACTTCTTCAAGAATTCAAGAAGAACTCAACAGATTGTCAAAATGAGAGTCACCCTGGGAAATGGACTTCCACCTCGAAATATGCAACGTCCTAACCTGCTCTCGGCTACTCATCTTTTTCTTACCAGCTTAAGGTTCATATTCTTGAGAAGTCCATCTGTTCCAATTACCTAGGTGTTGACATTCAACGGGAACTGTATTGTAAACAACATATTAGTCAAGTTACCAGCAAAACTCACTGCATGCTGGGTTTTCTTCGAGGGAATTTGAAATCTGCAAATCAAAAAACTAAAACTAATGCCCATAAGACCTTGCATGACGTGTCCTTCTCCTTAAAAATTTGTTCCAGCAAATCATAACCACAAACTTACTGTAGCAAATAGTGAGACCACTGTATCTTAAATAACCACACAATAAGGACTTCATCCATTGCTAATATGATATTCAGCACCAACTTCCACAACAACTAAGGTTTTCAATATAAAGAAAATAAAGAGGAAAAGTCTGACCCGACCTGGTCGGGTCTGACTGTTTGAAACACAGGAGCAGAACAACTAATGTGGTTAGACCTCATAACGAATATTGCAGTACAATATGGAACCCTTATTATCTAGACCAGGTAAGCAAAGTTGAGGTTGTACAACGCAAAGGTGCCAGGCATGTTATCAACAACTACCATAATACAAGCAGCGCCACATCCATGCTGGATCACCTCCAATGGGAATCCATAAACCTCCAGGCGTACAAAATCTCAACTGACTATGCTTTACAAGATTATCAACAGCATTGTGGATATAAATCCTCAACCGTACCTCTCACCAGCTCATCTAGAACTAAATGTCATCAAACTTTCAAATTTCGCCAAAATCTTGCCAACACTGACACTTTCAAGTTTAGCTTCTTTCCCAGGGTTATACAACTTTGAAATGACCTACCAGCACAAGTTGCTGAGGCTCCCTCTTTGAGTACTTTCAAGAGGGAGCTGGCCAAACTCTCATTCTAATTTTCCTCCCATACTATAGGTAAGGTATGGTCTAGGGCTATTCTGGTTAAGATTTAAACACGGAGGCTGTTACAGTAGCCAGGCAGGCTTAGACATAAACCTGATACCCGAAATGTAGTATGATCCTTTTCTTCTCTCTTTCTCCATTACCACTGTCATTTCTTTTCTTTAATACTTTTTTGTTTATGTTCTCTACCACGTTAGTAACAATCATGGCTGATCGCTGGACGTACTATCCAGATGTGTCCACAGTGTGGGCAGAAACAGGATCCACCGTGTGTCCATACATTAAAACAAACTCAATCAATAAAGTTTGGCATCAATTGTTCAGGGCAAATACAAGGTAACATGGATCGTACAGCTGGGGACATTGCAATATTTATGGCATCATCTATATATCAGAACCGCAGCCTCACATGCTTGATTCTTTGTTCAGGGAAAGGACAAGGTAGCATGGATCCTACAGCAGGGGACATTGCAATATTTGTTGCATCCTCTAGAAATCAGAACTGCAGCCTCACATGGTTGATTTTAAGTCATAACTCAATTTTTTTCATCGCAACCTTGGGACCCTTCCAAGTGTAGCACTGTTTCCATATACCTTTAAAGGGGACATAAAAGTCTGATACAATCATTATTTCACATGATAGAGGATACAAATCTAGACCAACTATTAAAAACAGCAAATCAAAATCATATTCATATCTCAAGTTATTCATGTTTGAAGCCGACACGACGATGAAAGAACACACAATTACAATGACGGGGTCGTCGCCTGCGTATTCGATTATGATAGTAACAATGCTATCACGAAATGCTTAATACGATATTGTAAATGACATAATTTCTCCAAAAGGGACATGGGGATTATAATGTATTTCTTTATAAATTTGATTAAAGTTCTTATTCCAAAATAATGTGACACAAAGTTTTAACAATAACAGCATGTGTTAATAGCTTGTACACAAAAATATCATTGACCCTTACAAAAGGAAAACAATTTTTGTTTGAAAACTTGACATAAATTATAAAGATATACAAAGCATACCAACAACCTGTTGAGCTGATGACATCATTTCCTGCATGTTTTAAAATTAAAATGGCAGCTCCTATAGTAGTGTCATTAAAGTTTTAGTAATTACAACAAATCTGTTAGTTTGTTTGTTTGATGGGGGCTTAACGGCACCACAACAGCAAGGGTCAAATTCTGCCTGAGAGGTTAGATCATTCCAGAGGTAGGAAAAAATGAAAATATGAGAAGTCAGATTGCTTAGGGAGGTATGAAACTTGGTCAGAAAATAAATTATTTCTATTTCTATCATATCATATCTTATAATTTGTTGAATTTGTCCCAGCACCCAGCATGGGTTCTTACCTAAGAGGTCTTGTGCTTCTAATTCATTGGAGTTTCTTGATGATGTTACTAAACAAGTTTAATCTGGTCATAAAGTGGATGTTATCGATTTAGATTTCCAAAAACCATTTGATAAGCTTCCGTTAAGCAGGCTCATGATGAAAATAAGAGCACTTAGTGTGCCAGTTGGATATATTCTTGGTTACTTGACAGGTCACAAAGAGTTGTTGTTAATGGTGAAGTATCTCCATGGAAGAAGATTACAAGTGGTGTTCCTCAGGATTCTGTATTGGGTCCGCTTCTTTTCTTAATCTTCATTAATGATATTGATGTTTCCCTTGGCTCCAGGATTTGTAAATTTGCTGATGACACTAAGCTGTACAGGATTGTTGATGATGCTAGGGATTCTTCAATTTTGCAAACTGATCTGGATAAGTTAGTTTTTTGGTCCCAAACATGGCAGATGTCATTCAATGTTGCAAAGTTATATTCATTTTGGTCAGAGCAATTTGGCTTTTGATTACTGCACGAATGGTTCAAATCTTGGTTGTGTTGTTCAAGAAAGAGATCTAGGTGTTGTCATTACTAGCAATCTGAAACATTCTAAACACTTTAGCAGCTGCAAGAGCAAATAGAATGCTTGGTTTGATTAGAAGAATTTTTTTTGTTTTCTTGGTAGAAAGGTTGTTCTTAATTTGTATAAGCAGTTAGTCAGGCCTCACCTTGTTTGTTTGTTTGTTTGATGAGGTCTTAACGGCACCACGACAACGAAGGTCAAATTGTGCCTGAGAGGTCAGATCATTTTAGAGGTAGTAAGGAAAGAGACCAGGGGAAGAATGAGAGAAATTCAAGAACAAAAGCCAGAAAGCTGTGATCGAGAGAGGAGGTGCATGGGTAAAACTAAAAACAGAGTAGAGAGGGGGTGGAAGAGGAGGATTAAATATGGTTGTAGAGGGATGCATGCTGAAGGAAGGAGACTATTTTATCTGGAGGATTTTTTTGGAAGAACTCAGCAATTGAGTTGTAGGGAGCGAGAGAAGCTCTGGGAAGGTTGTACAGGGGGCAAGCAAGGAGAACGTGTTGGATTGTAAGGATGCAGTGGCAATTGTTACAGAGGGGTTGGGGGAACCAATAAGGAGGTGGGAGGAGTGAGGTGGGTGTGACCAATTCTAAGACGGGTAATATGAACGTTGTCGATACGAGAAAGGTTGTTGATGGTGGATTTGATCGGGATTGTGGGCTGGATAACATGGAGTTTGTTATCAATTTGGAAGTTCCATAAGGTTTGCCAGCGGTCACGAACAAGAGAAGCGATAAGCGGTTTGATGTCAGAGAGGGTTTTGGGAAAAGGGGAAGGGAGGAGGTTAAGGGCAAGCTTAGCGGCTGTATCAGCCCTGTCATTGCCAGGGATGCCAACATGGCTGGGGATCCAGAAGAAAAGAACACTTTTCCTGCAGAGGGTGGGAGAAAAGAGTTTCGGAGGAGGAGGTGGCAGGTGAGGTTATCCCATTTAAGATTGAGTAATGAAGTAAGAACAGCCTTTGAGTCAGAGAAAATGGCAAAGTGACTAAGAGGAGAGTACTCAATAAAGTTGAGGGCGAGGAGAATGGCCTTAGCCTCGGCTGAAAAGATGGATGAGTGGTCAGGAAGTCTGCTACTGAGGGTGATGTCTTGGATGATGGCAGCAGCAGCTGTCTTGTTGCCTTCCTTGGAGCCATCAGTATAGATAGAGGTGTAATTTGAGAGTTGGTCTTTGATTTGGTTGTGGAGATTGATGAAGAGATTAGGGTGAGTATGAGTTTTGTTATAAGTGGAGAGGTCAAGGTGGACAGAAGGAAGGGGGGTGGCCCAAGGCGGAAAAGTGGGCCAGGAATAGGTGCCGAGAGTGGCGGGGTTGATGCCAAGTTGAAAGAGGTCTGATTTAATGCGTAAGCTGAAGGGGGGCGATAGGGTTTTAGTCCTATCAAAGAGGGAGGAGAAATTGGGGTACCTAATGAGGTTGTAAACAGGGTTCTGAGTGTTGGTGAGGACTCTAAAAGCATAGGAGAGGCTAAGCTTTTTACATCTAAGTAGAAAGGGGGGTTCGTTGGCTTCAACATGAAGGCTAGTGATTGGGGAGGTCCTGTAGGCTCCCAGACAAAGCCTGAGGGCTTCATTTTGGATGGTGTTAATGTGGTTGAGGTATGAGTTGTGAGCGACACAGTAAACAATATTGCCATAGTCAAGCTTAGCACGAATGGTGAGCCTGAAAATTTTGAGGAGAGCATAGCGGTTCGCTCCCCAAGTAGTGTTGGAGAGCAGTCGGAGGAGGTTGAGGGAGCTATTGCATTTTAGTTTCAGGTTGGTGATGTGTGGCTTGTAGGTGAGCTTGGGGTCAAGAGTTAGACCAAGGAACTTTGTGTTTTCAACTTTAGGGATGCGATTCCCATTGAGCACAAAGTTCGGGTTGGGGTGGAGGTTGTTGAAATGACAAAAGTGCATGCAGACTGTCTTGTCTTTGGAGAATCTAAAACCGTTATTGTTGCTCCAGACTTGCAGCTGATTGAGGCTGGTTTGAAGCCTATTTTCAACAATAGGAAAGCTAGGGGAGGTAGAAGATGGTGAAGTCATCCACGAGAGGGTACGTTTGATGCTGGGGCCAAGGTCATTCCCGATGTCATTAATGCTCAGGTTGAAGAGAGTGGGGAGAGGATGCTGCCTTGGGGACGCCCTCTTCTTGGGGGAATGGCTTGGAGAGGGTGTGGCCAATACTGAACTTGGAACTGCCTGGGTGAGAGGAAGTTTTGAATAAAGATGGGGAGGTGGCCTCTGAGGCCAATGGTGTGAAGTTTCCGGGTAATGCCGTATTTCCAAGTAGTGTCGAAAGCTTTCTCGAGGTCAAAAAATATGGCAATGAGGTGTTCCTTTTTTTGCAAAGGATTCCCGGATAGCGGTGTCGAGCGTAATTAACTGGTCTAGGTATTGCGACGTTTGAAGCCGCTTTGGTGAGGAGAGAGGATTCTGTTGGTCTCGAGGAACCAGTTTAGTCTCTGATTAATGATCTTTTCCATAATTTTACAGAGACAGCAAGTAAGGGCGATGGGTCGGTAGCTGGTGGGTCGGTGCTATCCTTCCCGGTTTAAGGATGGGGATGACAATAGCTGTCCTCCAGATAGGGGAAAGGAGTGTGAGGACCAAATGTGGTTGAAGATGGTGAGTAGGGTAGTGGTGGCTTTGATGGGGAGGTGTTTCAGAAACTGATAGGGGATGTTATCTGGGCCCTTGGAGGTGCAGCCAGCGTCGCTGATGGCTTGGTTTAATTCAGAAAGGGTGAGAGGGGTGTTGTAGCTTTCGGAGTTGTCAGAGGGAAAAGTGATTCTCCGGGCTTCATCGCAAGCTTTTGATTTTGAAAGCATTGGAGTAGTTGGTCGAGGCCGAGATGTTGCTGAAAGAGGCGGCGAGGTGGTCAACGATGTCTTTTTGCGGTGAGAAGGACTCCATTCCAAGAGAGATGGGAGATGGAAGATTTGCCTACTCTGCCGTGGAAGCTGTTAACCATTCTCCAAATCTTCTTAGTGGGCGTGTTGGTGGTGAGAGAAGAGATAAAGTTGTTCCAAGTGTTGGTTTTACTGTCCTTGATAGTGCGTCTGGCCTTGCACGGCTGATGCGAAAGAGGTTAAGGTTATGGGTGGTCGGGTTAGTTTTAAAGTTCCTGAGGGCTCTTTTCCTGTTCTTGATGGCGGTTTTGCAGTCATCTGAGAACCAGGGGTTGGGGGGATGATTTGGGGTTTGGAGGTTTTGGGAATTGAGCAGGTGGCGATGTTGATAAGGATATTACTGAAGTTAGACATGGGATCCTCATCCTCGAGAAGATGGGGGAGAGGTGTGAGTCACAGAGGGTTTCAAAAAGGGACCAGTCAGCCTTGTCGAGGTTCCAGTTGGGGGTGTGCTCAGTGGGGATTTGAAGATTGGAGTGTATAAGAAGAGGGTAATGATCACTACCACAGAGGTCAGCAGTGACTCTCCAACTAAAGTCAGGGAGGAGGTTAGGGGAACAGATAGACAGGTCAATACAGGTGAGAGAGCCTGTGGCAGGATGAAGGTAGGTCGGGAGTTAGTGTTCAGTAAGGACAGGCTGTGCTGACGGAGAGCGTTTGATGAACTTGCCTCTAGGGGTGGTGGTATTAGAGCCCCACAGAGGGTTGTGAGCGTTGAAGTCACCAAGAAGGATGAAGGGGTGGGAAGCTGAGAGATGAGGTTGTTAAGGCTGGTTGGTTAAATGTTGGTGTTGGGAGGGAGATAGATATTGCAGAGAGTGAAAGTTTTGTGGAGGGAGATAGAAATACAGATGGCCTGAAGGTCGGTGTGCACACGAACAGGGCTGTGTGGGATATCGTGTCTAACGAGAATGGAGACGCCACCACAGGCCCTGTCAGCATCCACTTGATGTTTGTGATAGCAAGCAAAGTTGTTAAGGGAGTAATGGTCGGTGGTTTTCAAGAAAGTTTCTTGTAGACAGAAGACGCCGGGTTGAAGGTGGAGGCCAGAAGGTCGATTTCTTCAGAATTGGCCTTAAGGCTCCTAATGTTCCATTGTATGATGTTGTGGGTGTTATTGTAATTGATTGTGGTGTATGCCATAAAAGGAGGCGGGGGTTATCTGGAGGAAGATCTGCTGGGTCTGAGTTCACTTGTTTTTCTTTGGATTTGTTTCTTTGGGAGCGATTGTTTTTGAAAATTGACGAGAAGTATGATCGGTGTGTTCGGTAATCAACAATCCATACTCTCTTCAGTGTGGGTTTGGGAGGTGGGTTGTTTGTTGATTGGTTGTTTGTTGATAGGTTGTTTGTTGATTGGTTGTTTTTGGTTGGTTGTTTGCTGGTTGATTTGTTGGTTTGTTGGTTGTTTGCTTGGCTGGTTTTAGCTTGATGTATGAAGGTATTAGTGGAGTTGGTGTAGGGGCGGTAGGGGCTTTAGAGTAGGAAGGGGTTGAGGAGAGGAGTGGTGGTGGAGGTGGTGTGGGTATTGGGTGTGATTGGGTTGTTGGAAATGGTGATGGGCTTAGGACTAGGTAAGAAGAGCCAGGTGAGGTCGGTTTGGGCATGGGAGTTAGTTTTTGTTGTGTTAGTTGTGTTTGGGGGGGCGGAATTAGAGTTAGAGGAGACTACGTTTGAGTAGGAAGGTTTGGAGTTAAGTGTGCTATTCAGGCTTGCAGTCCCTTTTATGAGCAGAATAAGTTCATTTTGGAGCAGGTTCAGCGAAGAGCCACTAGACTTATTTCCGAAGTAAGGAATCTCTTTTATAAATCTAGGTTGCGAATTCATGGTTTGACTACGGTTGAGTTGAGAAGAGTACGTGGCGATATGATTCAGGTTTTTAAGTTCCTATCTGGTAGTGATGCTTTGACTTCCTCTTATTTCTTGCATGTTTCAGCTAATCCTCATGTGACACATGGTAACAGTTTGAAGTTGTCCAAAGAGTTCTCACGGATAGATATTCGGCATTTTAGCTTTTCGCAAAGTTATTAATGAGTGGAATAGTTTGCCTGAGTGGGTAGTTAGCTCTAATTCTGTTCACAATTTCAAGGTCAACATTGATAAGTTCTTTACAAACTCTGGGCATTTTTGATTTTTTTTTGTGGTGGTGGTGGTGTTATTTGGGCTTTTTGTGGGGTGACTAACCCTCTCAGCCTGTAATCTTGTTGTGTTATGTTATATGAAATAAGGATTATATCAGACTTTATGTCTCCTTTATTTTTCTTTATTGGTTTAAAGTCCAAGCACCAAAATCCAAAGACTTTTAGAAAACTCAAATGCAGCATAGGCTTATAGGCAACAAAAAAGTGGCCTCCATGGAGGGGTACTCGTGAAGTTACCGCGTAACTTTGCATGTTAAGTCAATGAAGAACCACCTATCGAAAACCACATTTTTTGCAACTGTTTTCCAAAATCCACTTTTAAAGCTTCCCCAATTGAAATTCTTGAATATATTATTGAAAATATACCTACAGTGTAGTATAAATATTTACCATGAATTTCTAAAATCCACTTTTAAACCTCCCAGCAATTAAAATTCCTGAATATGTTATTGAAAATATACCTACTGTCAATATTTACCATGAATACCGACACGAAAAAGCCATCAACCCTGTTAGAAATTTTTTAAATAGAGCAGTTTTCACACTTCAATGTGCTCTTAACGAATCATAGTTGTAAATGAATATTCGTGAGAACTTCTGGGTTCATAGAACAATTTTGGTCGTTTTATCTGTAGTTCCGATTGCGAATATACTTTTACGTTAATGAACAAAATGATTGATCGTTCTTAGAGTAATCTCATGAATACAAAAAATTCTGGAAAGATGGCCGACAAGTCCTGCAGACACTCGCTTGTTTTTCGCTCCATTTCTATCTATTTAAATAAGATATTTTTCAAAAGGAAAGTAATAAAAACTTTTCTTTAAATATCACATAAAGAAATTCTAAACTCTAAAAGGTATGTGTTTTTGTAGTTTTTGAGACATAAAATAAACTGTGTGCTACGGGATTTTGCATAGGCCTAATGTTAAGAGTTGTCCCTACACGGAGTCTACCATATTGTTTTCTATTAAGTTCCATTTTATTAATTTGTTATGTTCACTCGTTTGCTTTAAGTTCCATTCCTTTTGTTGTCCATAGTTAAACTTTTTCTCATTTCACAAATTCACAGTAGGCCTACCACTAGTTATTTCTTACCTTACCATTTCCTACCAAAATTGAGGTAAGTAAGTCATGTAAACTTGATGCCTTCCTTCTACAGATCATGGCTTGCAATCTTGCAGACAGATTATTTGAACACTTCAAACATGCAGTGGGCAAAAGCCAGCAGTTACAGGCAGTCAGAGTTTAACTTTAACGAGTGATCATTCTAAAATACATTTAGCCTTGACTTAAAACTGTTAATTGATGGAGCACTAACAACATGATCATTCAAGCTGTTCCAAGTATTAATGATGCAAAAAGCAAATGTAGATAGGTGTCATCTTGTCCTGCATCTACCTTTTTTAAATTCCAAGTGTGACCTCTTGTCCTGGAATATTATCTTGCTCAAAAAAGGTCTCAAAATTAATGTCTCCCAAACCATGTTAAATATTATACACTTGTATCATATTATTTCTAACCCGTCTATACTAAAGTGAAAGTATGCCAATAATTCTTAACCGGTCACAAAACGGAAGATCTTGAATAGAAAGAATTAATTTGGATGCTCTTTTCTGTACTTTTTCAATTTTCCTTGCATCTTGCTTCGTATACGGATTCCAAACTGGTGTACAAAATTCTAAAACTGGTCTCACTAAAGCTTTTTAAATAACTCGCAGCATATCCACATCCATACACTGAAAAGATTTTTTTAAAAGGCTAAGAATCCTATTTGCTTTTGCTAAAATATTAGCGATATGTTTAAAAAAGAAAGATTATCTTGAAATGTCACGCCAAGATCACACTCCTCAGAAACAACCATTAAGTTGGAATAAAGTCCATCATTTATGATAATTCATACAGGAATTGTTCCTTCCAAGATGCATCACTTTACATTTTGTAAAATTAAATTGCAATTGCCATATACTGGACCAGCAAACCAAGCTGTCAATGTCAGTTTAAAACAATAAATTATTGTCACAACCCAGGTACATAGTATGTTATCACTGGGACATTTGTTATGTGTCTGTCATGCCATAAATCAGAAACAACAATCAGTAAACATCAGCCAACAAGAAAAAAACAGATCAGTGGGAAGGTAAAAGGCCTGGAATGGGGTATATGACGAATAACTACCCTACTATTATGTACCTAATAATCCCCTTAGTATTGTTGGACTGATGCCACCCGTGTTAGTATGGCTGCCATTGGTGATGGCTGGCCGTCCGAGGGTACTACAAAATCCTTTACCCTCCTGTACTGTTTTAAGCGAAGTGTTAAAAGTACAGAAAAATCTCAGTTTCAAGATCTTTATGAAAACAAAACCATTTTACCTTCTTTTTTTCACCCCACAATGACTAGAATCAATGTTTGAAGCCCAACCATGTCTTCAAAAACTGTTTTTAAGGTGATTTTAGTTACTTTTATCAAATTATTTTGGACTTTTTCTTTCCGAAACAATCGTCTGACGAGCTCTCCAAAGTACGGTCAAAGTTAAAAACACTACCATCAGGGCTATAACATTTAATGAGGGTAATATTTTAGATTATTTGAGGAAAAAAATAAGATAATAAGATAATACAAAAAAAAAAATATTTTTTTACTCATAATTTTTACGCTCAGTTGGCGCTCATGTTCCTTGAAGGATTTTTGCCAACTTAACCGATTCAGAATACAATTATAAGTACAATTATATATAATTAAAGTACAATTAAGAGGAAATCATTTGAAGAAAAAAATAAGATAATACAACTATAAGTACAATTAAAGTAAAATTATATAATCAAAACATTTCTTGATGTTTTATTTATTTGTTTTCGCTCACTTTTTTTTTTTTTTTTTTTTTACAAAAACTATTTAATAAAATTATATGAACAAAAAAATGTTGACAGCGAAAAATTAACTTGCAGTTTAGTGGAACATTCTAAAACTTATTTATGGATATTGAATAATTAATCACAAATGTGGGGTGACTAACAAAATGGCAACCAATATATGAATCTCCGGAGCTTTATCCCGTCGTGGTACTAAATAGGTAAATATTAATTTAGGAAAAGTTTGTTCGGAAAAGTGTATTTTTTAGACTAATTGATATAAGAATATCCAAAAAGGAAGTTATTTTTCAATCATCAATTTTCTACGTGTGAATTTGAAGGAAAAAAATAGGAATTGTACCTAATCTATAACAACCATAGTACGGCAATCCCAGTGTCAACCCGTACTAAGGAATGTGTATAACTACTGTTACCGTATGAAGATTTGTTGAATCTGAATCTGAATCGGTTAAGTCGGCAAAAATCCTTCAAGAGGACATGAACGCCAACCGAGCGTAAAAAGTATGAGTAAAAAAAAAAAAAAAAAAACTAGTTAGCAATACAAGTGTTAGTAAGTTTAGCTTTGAAACAGTTGAGACTTAGTGCATGTACAATGTCTGACGGTAAAGCATTCCAATCCTTTAGTGTGTGAGGGAAGAAAGAGTGTTTATATACATTCTTTTTAGCATAGGGAACCTGAAAATTAAGGTCATGATTATTTCTTGTATTAGTTCTGACGGTGGGGATAAGTTCATCTTTATTGATGGCGACAAGATTTTTATTGATTTTATATAGCATATGTAGCCGGGTGTTGTATCTTCTTGTTTTAAGCAGGGGCCAATCTAATTTATAAAGCATGTTTTTTACACTAGAATTATAAGAGTAGTCTGCCATACAGAACCTGACTGCTCTCCTCTGAATAGATTCAAGTTTATCCACATCGCACTGGTGATGGGGGTCCCAGACTGCAGATGCGTACTCAAGTACTGGCCTGACTAGAGCTTTATAAGCAGTGGATTTAACGTCGGTGGGACAGTTTGAGAGGTTACGTTTTAATAGGCCAAGTATAGAGTTAGCTTTCTTGGTTATCTTATGTATATGTTTATCCCATCTAAGTTTATTATCAATTTCAACACCTAGGTATGGGTGGGAGTTGACATGTTTTAGTGGCTGGTTGCATAGGGTATAAACAGGTAATTTAAAGCATTTCTTAGAGGAAATTGACAAGATGTAGCATTTAGAGGGGTTGAAATTCATTTGCCATTTGTTTTGCCATTGTTCAAGTTTGTTAAGATCATCTTGGAGGATTTGTTGGTCAGAGGGGTTATCAATTGTTCTGTACACAAGGCAGTCATCAGCAAACAGTCTGACTGTGCTGTTTATATTATCAGGGATGTCATTTACATATAAGAGGAAAAGTAATGGACCCAAGACAGTACCTTGTGGTACACGGATAAAACCTGTTTAGAATCAGAGATTTCACCATCGCAAACAACACGCTGGATGCAGTTGTTGAGGAATGATGCAAACCAGGCCAGAAGATTTCCATCAATGCCATAGGCGGAAAGTTTGGATAACAGGCGCTGGTGGGGGACTTTATCAAAGGCTTTTGAGAAGTCAAGAATAGCCATAGAGACGTTACTGTTTTGGTCAATTTGTTTAGAGATATCATTTATTGTTAAGAGGAGTTGTGTTTCAGTCGATCTTTTTGCACGGAAGCCATGTTGTAAATCAGTTAAGATATTATGCTCATCAAGAAATTTCATCACATGTGAGTGGATTATATGCTCAAGGATTTTACTACAAACGCAGGTGAGGTAAATAGGTCTATAATTAGCTGGGTTTTGTTTATCACCTTTTTCAAAAACGCTACATATGTTTGCTTCTTTCCACTTGTTAGGGATAGTACCATTATCGACAGAGGTTTGAAAGAGATCAGTTAGAATTTCATAGAGGTCATCAGCGTGTGCTTTTAGAAACCATGGTGGTATTTGGTCAGGACCTGAGGCTTTGTTGGGGTCTAGGTTATGCAGTTGCTTTTTGACACCTTCTGGGGTAATTATAAGTTGGTTTATTTTGCTGTTGGTAAGTGGTTTAGTTACAGGAATTTTGGAGGTGTTTTCTTCTGTAAAAACACTGAAAAACTGGTCATTCAGAATGTTAGCTTTAGTTTTACTGTCACTGCAGAGTTTACCGTTATTTAGTAGATCAGACACACCTACAGAGTTACTTCTTAATCTTTTGATATAGGACCAGAATGCCTTTGGGTTTTCGTTAAGTGAGTTTTTAAGTTTATCACAGATGAAGGTGTTTCTAGCTTCTTTGAGGTTTTTATGGACAGCCTTTCTAAAGCTTTTATAGGTAGTCCAGTCATTGGCTTGTTGATTAGTCTTAGCTTTTTTAAACAGTTTATGTTTTTTCCTGCAGAGACGGCGTTGGATACGGGTAAACCAGGGCAGATTTAGTTTAGTTGAGGTGAATTTGTGAGGCGTGTTTTTATCAATAATAAATTTAATTTCTTGTTCAAAGAAATTCCATTTTTCATCAACATCAATGGAGTTATTGAATTGAGTATAATATTGCAGTTGAAATTTGGTCAGGTCTTCTTTTATTCGTTTTATGTTAGCTTTTTTCTTTAAATAGATTTTACGTTTAGGTAACTTTCTACGAGGAGGGGAGATATTTAGGGTCAATTCAACAATATCATGGTCACTTAAAGTTATACCGGGAATGACATTAGCTGAGGTAGCAGCTGGTGAATTGTTAGTAAAAACAAGATCAAGGATGTTGTTATCTCTGGTGGGTGACTGCACCATTTGAGTGAGATTGAATGAATTGGTCACTTCAAGAAGAATTTTGGCTGCTTCGGAGGAAGCGTTAGTTCCTGAAATAATGTTTTGACTCCAGTCAATATAAGGTTGGTTGAAATCACCAGCAAGAATAACATTGTTTTTGTCAGCATTTTTACCAAACTTTTGGAGAGATTTTTTCAACTCAAGTAGGCTAGTGAGATCATTGTGACTGGGTCTGTAAAGCTTCGTTTAAGAGCAGTTGAGAAAGTCCGAAAAGTCAGTTAATAGATATCAGCAAAAACATGAGAAGACTTGTCTTTGTTTTAGGTCACATCTTCCAGCTAAACTCGCTTGTGTAAATTAATAACCCAATTCCCATCAAAAACAATCGAAACAAAGTAAAATTATCGTGGAACTGGTATGGTTTACGTAATACGCAGGTAAATCACTGTATGATCGGACAATAAAATACAAGTAAATTCTTTTTTCTGTCTAGGAATCAGGTTAAAAGAATAAATATTCTTATTCCACGTTACCTGCTAGTCCTCTTTGTTTATCTAGGCCTAGGCCCCCCTATGTCTGTACATCAGCTGAGGAGACAAAATCACAAAACACATTTCGCTGATTTCGTAGGTGGTACACAACATATAAAATGTCCAACCCACGTTTATACACACTGTCAGCAGTTACAGCTATGATGCAATTGAAGAATTGAGTGGCAGGCAAACAAATTGTACAACGTTTCTGTGACTTTGGTTCACAGTTCCAAATTTATATTTAAGACTTTCGTTTCCAATGAACATAATCGCATTCGTCCAAATTGGCTGCATCAGCACAAATAAGGCCTACCTCAAAAATGACGAAAATTTAGCATTATGATATGATACATCTGGAGTTTGGTGCAAAGTCTTTCCCATATCGGTCCCGGAAGGCCATTGTGCACATAACAATAACTATAACCTGTTTAAAAACCTGCCAAGTTCGAATTTTGCGCAAGGTCAACTCGACGGCGGCGTTATTCAATGACGTGACCCAGTGAGGGAGCTTGAGAGGCGGGCGCGATTATTTTCCCAAACAGGATAGCACGGGCGGAAAATATTCTCTTGTCTGATTAACTTAAAGTATGGACTCTAACTTAACCTACCTTAACTCAAATGAGTGAAATTGCTATCCTGCTTGGAAAAAAATTAGCGGGCGGACAGCTTTCTGACCCAGAACTATCACGATTATGGGGCAAGCTAGAGTTTTGAATAATGGTTTCTACTGCATTGCTAGTCGGGGAAAAATAAAGTACCTATTTTTTAACTCGTAATTCCCTGATGGATTTTATCACGGCTTTCCCGACCACCGGGCGCCACCCTGGTACCGCTACTGTGTGAGAGATAGACGAGATGGGGAAGGGGGGGGGGGGGAGGCAGAGAGCTGGGATACATAGAGAGGGAAGAAAGAAAGAATACAAATAAATATGTTCTGAATTTTTTTTCTGGGTAGAAGCCCTCATTTTTTATCGAGCTGAGCTAAGAGTGGATACATTTTGACTTTTGATTGCATAGGGGCGCTTTTTGGGTAGAGGCCCCGCCGCCCCTTTATTATTAGAAGAGGATCCTAGTTTGAGAATGAATGCGTTTTGGTTTATCATTAAGGACCAATCAAATGGGCCTGGACTATTTTTGATAAGACCCCAGTCTAAGATTCGATTTGTGAATCATGTAGCAAGGGCTTTATTTTTTAACGAGATCCTTTTTCTGAAAATATATTGTGTTTGGTTGTTCAGTTGGTAAGAGGCCCTTCTTAATTGATGGTGGCCCTAATCGGCACTAAATCAAAAATAATAAAAGAAATAATACAAAGAAAATGAGCGAAAACACAAATGAAAAAAATAACAAAACAAACAGGTATGAAAAGGTATATGTGACAACTTTTTTTCGGGGTCTATAATCAGGGACAACAAAGCAATTTTTTAAGTATGTGGTCACCTTTCATGGAGTCAGGGCACCAACATTAATTATCCTTGGGAGCGTAAAATCTCTCTTGTTGAGCGCCGCATAGAGTTTGAACAAAGTTCTTGAAATGTTTAACATCTACAAAGACATTATTATGACACCAAACATAATGCCGGTTGCTTCGTTTTACATTCATTTCAACCTATAAATCCGTGTATGCTATTTTAAAGCAATAGAGGGATTTCATTACGTGACTCTAACTCAACTGTACTGGGGACCACATTGCAGGGCAGAGCTTTGCGGGTTGAGTATTTGACGCGTCTGATCTCAACTGACACAGCTAGCTCAGTCACATCACACATAGAACAAACATACTCGATCTAAAACACGCTCTAGCACGCGTTGGTGATGAAAACACGCGCTGGGCATGTACAACACGTGCTGAGCATGTACAACACGTGCTGGGCATGTACAACACGCGCTGGGCATGTACAATACGCGCTGGGCATGTACAACACTCGCTGGGCATGTACAACACGTGCTGGGCATGTACAACACCTGCTGGGCATGTACAACACGTGCTGGGCATGTACAACACGTGCTGGGCATGTACAACACGTGATGGGCATGTAAAACACGTGCTGGGCATGTACAACACGTGCTGGGCATGTACAACACGTGCTGGGCATGCACAACACGTGCTGGGCATATACAACACGTGCTGTGCATGTACAACACGTGCTGGGCATGTACAACACGTGTTGGGCATGTACAACACGTGTTTGGCATGTACAACACGTGTTTGGCATGTACAACACGTGTTTGGCATGTGCTGGGCATGTGCAACACGTGCTGGGCATGTGCAACACGTGCTGGGCATGTACAACACGTGCTGGGCATGTACAACACGTGCTGGGCATGTACAACACGTGCTGGGCATGTACAACACGTGCTGGGCACGTACAACACGTGTTGGTCATGTACAACACGTGCTGGGCATGTACAACACGTGCTGGGCATGTACAACACGTGCTGGGCATGTACAACACGTGCTGGGCATGTACAACACGTGCTGGGCATGTACAACACGTGCTGGGCATGTACAACACGTGCTGGGTATACTAAACACGCGGTAAGTGTAACAACAGACGGTAGTCTTCCCTGGCTACAAAGTGGCGATGTAAACAAAGTCATGTGACCTCATGACGTCAGCTAAAACATTCTTATAGGGTCTAAAATATGACATGAAGGGTGCTAATATGGCCGGAGCGGTTCTCTCACACTTTCCTCTAGTGTATTCTGTCATTCATTTAAGCTAATATGACCGGAGCGGTCCCTCTCACACTCTTCTCCTGTGTAGTCTGTCAGTTATTTCAGCTAATATGGCCGGAGCTGTCCCTCTCACACTCTCTTCCCGTGTAGTCTGCCATTCATTCATTTAACCTAATATGGCCGGAGCGGTCCCTCTCACACTCTTCTCCCGTGTAGTCTGTCAGTTATTTCAGCTAATATGGCCGGAGCGGTCCCTCTCACACTCTCTTCCCGTGTAGTCTGCCATTCATTCATTTAACCTAATATGGTCGGAGCGGTCCCTCTCACACTCTCCTCCCGTGTAGTCTGCCATTCATTCATTTAAGCTGATATGGCGGAGCGGTCCCTCTCACACTCTCCCGTGTAATATGCCATTCATTTCAAATGCTCGCTTCGCTCACAAGGAGCTTACGGCCCGCGTTGCGCTGTACTGGTGTCAATGCCAGGGTCATATTTATTATCATCCACAAAGTTAGAGGGGGATTGCACATAAAGATGCGTATTAGGCTGTTTGGGGTAGCGTCTACCTAAACATGTAAATCTCAACGCTTTAACCAAGAGGCACATCCTAAATCAAGGCATTTCAAGAAACAAAAGGTTCAAAACTCATCGAATATCAAAACGACGAATGCAGAGCAGAAGGGTTGGATGGAGTCAAGGCTGTCCCATCCTCTTCCCCGATTTTTTGTTTTATCTTCCTAAACATGCGCTCATACATCCTTCCTTCTGGCTGCATACATTCTTCTCGATTGAAAGCAGAATTGTGGGTTATTCAAATAAGATTTTTAAATATCTGGTAAAATCAGAAGACAAATTACTAAACAAATTTACAGTAAATCTTATGAAGCCTTAAGTTTTATAAGCATACTCAAGCTGTTAATATAAAAACTTTCTTTACGAGCAACGTTTTGATAGAAACATAATTTACCATTGCAATTTTTCCGCTTGTTACTGTGAAATTCTGGGGATTCTTGACCTTCCTAAGGCCTTGAAGTTTATTTTGTATGGCGTAAAACTCAGTGACAAAGGGGGAAACTACCTTATTGGTTATTTATTAGGGCATAAACCTATAATTGAGCAAAAGCCATGATATGAAAAACAATCGTAGACAATGTTATTTCACTATCGTTTTAACTTCATTGAACAGTTAAATAAGCAATCATGAGACTCAAATTTCCTATCTGACTAATTTCCGGCAACTCTTCCTTTTTTGCTAAATATGAATTTCCCCACAAAATGCATTTATTTAGAAAGCATGCAATCGAAATATGAATGGGCTGTTAGAGGGGCTGTAAACTGGTAAGAGATTTTAATTTAAGGAGCTGTAAACTGGTAAGAGATTTTAGTTAGAGGGGCTGTAAACTGGTAAGAGATTTTAGTTGGAGGGACTGTAAACTGATAAGAGATCATAGTTAAAGGGGTTGTAAACTGGTAAAAGATTTTAGTTGGAGGGGCTACAAACTGGTAAGAGATTTTAGTTGGAGGGGCTGTAAACTGGTAAGCGATTTTAGTTAGAGGGGCTATAAACTGGTAAGACACTTTAATTGGAAGAGCTTCAAACTGGTAAGAGATTTTAGCTGCAGGGGCTGTAAACTGGTAAGAGATTTTAGTTGGAGAAGCTGTAAACTGGTAAGAGATTTTAGTTGGAGGGGCTGTAAACTGGTAAGAGATTTTAGTTGGAGAAGCTGTAAACTGGTAAGAGATTTTAGTTGGAGGGGCTGTAAACTCGTAAGAGATTTTACTTGGAGGGGCTGTAAACTGGTAAGAGATTTTAGTTGGAGGGGCTGTAAACTGGTAAGAGATTTTAGTTGGCGGGGCTGTAAACTGGTAAGAGATTTTAGTTGGAGGGGCTGTAAACTGGTAAGAGATTTTAGTTGGAGGGGCTGTAAACTGGTAAGAGATTTTAGTTGGAGGGGCTGTAAACTGGTAAGAGATTTTAGTTGGAGGGGTTGTAAACTGGTAAGAGTTTTTAGTTGGAGGGGCTGTAAACTGGTAAGAGATTTTAGCTGCAGGGGCTGTAAACTGGTAAGAGATTTTAGTTGGAGGGGTTGTAAACTCGTAAGAGATTTTAGTTGGAGGGGCTGTAAACTGGTAAGAGATTTTAGCTGGAGGGGCTGTAAACTGGTAAGAGATTTTAGCTGGAGGGGCTGTAAACTGGTAAGAGATTTTAGTTGGAGGGGCTGTAAACTGGTAAGAGATTTTAGTTGGAGGGGCTGTAAACTGGTAAGAGATTTTAGTTGGAGGGGCTGTAAACTGGTAAGAGATTTCAGTTGGAGCCGGGGGCTGTAAACTGGTAAGAGATTTTAGTTGGAGCCGGGGGCTGTAAACTAGTAAGAGATTTTATTTGGAGGGGGAAAATATGGTTGGGGAGCAAAAATATGAAATTCTTTTTAATTATACATAGAATTCAAGCATTCTTTATTACAAAAAACAAACAATAATACACATTTTTTTACGGGGTGGTATAATTGCACCGACTTGGCCATGGTAACAAGTTGGCAATTTCCGTATATTTTATGGGCTAAAATTTTGAGCGATCTCTCATGCATTTTTCGATTGTCGACTTTTCTAATAAACTTGGCGACGACGACGAGTGAACACACAATTACAATGACAGGGTCGTCACCTGCGTAATCGGTTATGATAGAAACAATGCTATCACGAAACGCTGAATACGACCCGGGCGAGAACGCAGGTACATAACATCGACAACCAAGTCAATGTCCACGGCCTTTGATAACCAGTTGTGGTGCACTGGCGTGTCTACCCAACCCAGGCTTGAACCCAGGACCTCGTGGTCTGTAGACATGTATGATAACCGCTACACCACAGTAGGTAGATGATAATAAATAAACTTGATTATACGTAGAATAAATAAACCCAGATTAGAACACTATGCTTCACTTGGTCAGGGTTGAGAGTATTAGCGCTCTAACGACTCTTTAAGTCCTTGCATACAGGCTTCATTGGTGGTGAATGTGAAGAAGTATCAATGAATGTTAAGAGTTGAGGTGCCGCTTGAGTTCAATTCATGACTGCAGTCTGTAGGTGCATGGAGCTATTAACTGAGAATAGCTCCATGGTAGGTGGTGTCTCAGGGTCGTAGTCATAGGTGTAGGAACCGTTCACTTTTTCGAAAAATGACAAAAGTGCCTCTTTTGAAAATGAAAAGTGCCCCTAAATTACTGTCTCAATATTAGGAAACTGTGTACGGGAGGAATGTGTCCCCGTTGGAAAAGTGCCCCTTTCTTTAAATAAAGTGCCCCTCTTACTTAACTTGGTTGTTTGGGCTCACTTATTCTATCTACAGATTGGGATCATATGACATATGACTTGAAAAGTTCCCCCTAAGAGGTCTCCCCCATACTTTTCGAAAGCTACACCTCTGCTTGTAATCCTCATCCTCCCTCAAATTGGCAGAATAAAGCGTAAGTAGGGCATGTGTACTCGGGTGGAGAATCTCGATGCTCGACATTCTTAAGCATAAAAATGAAATTTCTTTGGGTGGAGGGGAAGCTGTCAGACATTTGTTACGGAAAAGTAGTTCATACTCATATATCCTGTTTTGCAAGATAGGCAACAATCAGAGACGGCACTAGCTCCGCCCCGACGGGGCATCCGTCGGATTTTACGAGAAGTGAGTTTGAGAGGGGGACTCTGGTTCGTTGTATTTGCAACTTGTTGAGCCATCTTAGATACGATTTGGGGGTGAGTTAGGGATTTAAAGAATGGTTTTCACTGCATTGCTCGTTGGGAAAAGTATCTCTTTATATAACTTGTAATTTCCCGACGAATTTTACCACGATGTCCACCACGGGAGGTTCAGGCAGGGGCGTAACTTAAGGAGAGCGTGGGGTGTAACTCCCCTGTAAAATAAATTTCATAGGGTAATTCCAATTTTGAATTTTCGGCGGGCAAAAAAAAATGTAGAAAAATTAATATGGTTAGCCTATACCTTTATGTTTTTGTTTCTTCGCAAAATGTATAATACTTTTGAAATTGTTTTGAATAAAATCATAGTTTTCTGCTCCCTCCCAACCCCACAATTCTGCCCGAGTTTTCTCAAAACAATTTCTTCTACTGCCATACATCTGTTTTACTGAGTAGATTTTAACATTCGAATTTGAAATTGTCCTCCTTTCATCACTTACATTTAGGACATTTGTGTTGATTTTAAATCGTTTTTCAAATATCAAAAACAAAAAATATTAAGATCCTCCGGAGCTTCGCCCCTGGAACCCTTCCAAGGTTTCGCCTATGAATTCACAATCTAGACCGAAGTTTGTCTATTATTAGGGAAACTTTCTCCTCTGCATGTTTCGAAATGGTAATTTTTATCCAAATAAATATTACCAATAGAATCTGAAATGTCTCCTTTTCATCATTTATATTTTGGAAATTTGTGTTGCTTTTAAACCATTGCGGGGCATCATAAACAAGAAATCTTTACAGCTTTCAGGGTTTCGCCCCTGGACCCAATTGAAGCTTCGAAGCAAGGGCGTAGGAACCGGAATCCAGGGGGCCAAGGTCTCCCAAACAAATGTTACGGGGGGGGCAAGTACCATTTCGGTACCCCCCCCCCCCCTCCTCCCAATAATGAAGGTAATAACGAATTGATTTTGACGAGTCTAGTCAGATCAGATGGCATCTTTTCTGTAAATTTTCAATTTTTGTGCAATTTCCATCATATTCGGGAAATTTTTGAGGAGTGTTTATTAATTTTTGGGAAATTTTCTTCAATTTTCTTAATTTCCCTTTTTTAGAGAATTTGTCTTCAATTTTCGTAAAATTTTCTTCATTTACGTGAAATTTGCTTTAATTTTTGCGCAATTTCCTTCATTTTTGTGAATTTTGCTTTGAATTTGGTGCAGTTTTTTCATTTTTGGGAAGTTTGCTTCAATTTGTGTGCAATGTCTTTCATTTTTCTTCAATTTCGGGAATTTTCCTTCATTTTGGGGAAATTTTCTTCAATTTTTGGTAAATGGTGCCAAATTTCACCAATATTTCCAATAAATTAACAACCCCCTCCCCCCTCCTTTACAAATAGTTTTGAACCGTGATAAGAGACTCATACATTTTGGCACTGTGGTTTGTTGAGGCAAATGATACAATTTGGCTCCTAATATCAAATACATTCCTACGCCGCTGCTTGCAAGGCTTCGCCCACAAACCCCGCAATTTTCTCCGAATTTTGTCAATTTGCAGGGAAATTCAGCAAATACTTATTTGAATAGATTTTAAGAAATTATCATCTTTTTATCACCTACATTTTGGACATTTTTGTTGATTTTAAACCATTGTGGGGCTTAAAAATAAAGAAATCTTCAAAGCTTTCAGGGATTCGCTCCTAGAGCGATGCCTTACAAGTTAATTGTAAGGCATTGCCCATGAGCCTCACAATTTTGTCCAAATCTACTCAACTTTTAGGGACATTTTTCCCCCTCTTCCTATTAAGAAATGGTAAACTAAATGATTATCTGAGCAGATTTTAATATTATAATAAAAATGGTCTTGTTTTCATCAATCAAATTATCGAAGTTTGTGTTTTGATTTTCAGCCATTTTGGAGTATTAAAAACAAGAAATGTTTAAAACCAAGGGAATCTTCCAGGGCTTCGCCTTTTGGACCCCAGCCAAGGCTTCACCCTATAGGCCTTGCCAGCGGCCCGTAAACGGGCACACGGTGTCACGCAGTACCACGTTGAACACTTCAGTTCGACCGCATTGGTGGAAGGAGGGGGTTGATCTGTCCCCCATTTGACTTACCTGGGCTCGAAGTCAAGTTACGCCCCTGTGTCCAGGCTTCCCCGTGCCCCACCCTGGCGCCGTCACTGGCATAACAAGGGTGCCGGAAGGGGTTTCAGGTTGGTTGGGTAAAAAGACGGGGAGGTTTGGGAAAAACTATGATCGGCCAAATTATTGGTACCCAGGGCATATGACCCACCTGCCACCCGTTTAGGCGTCCTTGCATAAAGATGGTATGTGACAACCGGTCGTAGTTGCTAGCCATCCTTTCTCCCAAAAAAAAAATAGTAAACATTGGTGTCAAATTTGATGAAAGCAAAATAATTTCGTTGTTTTTTTCTCTGGTATAAGGGAGTGGAAAGAATATTTCTTGGGATCCAGGAAAAAGCACGCTAAGCTCCGTGGATTTCTTATTTGAAGATTAAATGTGCATGCTTAGCCTACAAAAATTAGAATATCGCCCGCTAAATAGTAATATTATTAATAATGGTTTGATTGTTAAAGCAAAACAATCATTTTACAAAAATTAAAAATCAGAGGAAAACCACCATCACACTGCAGCGCCTAACTTGATATACCTGTGTTCTTAACCATATGCACAAACCAAAACCAAAGAATTCAAGCATGCATTTTCCAAACGCAATACAGAAAAAAATATTGAAATGCCATCTTCTTCATTTTTGTACTCCCACGTACTATCTGAAAGTGGGAAAGGTTCATCCGGGGAATTACGACCCAACACCATCTTCATTCTGTTTAGTGGTGCATTATGGGGCATTAAATTACCACTCCCATTACATTCTCAATTTTCATCTTCATATTTTATGAAATGCTATACTGACGCTTTCTTCTAAGCAAACTTTATAAAGCATGATTAAATTATTCTGCATTCCTTTAGCTGTAAACATGAATATCACCAATGCAGGGCTTGCATCTACATAACTTGCCTCATTTCCTGTTCTTCTTCTTTACTTTTTGCATTAGCACTTACATATGTTTTTAGACACCTATACTTTATTCCTTTGTCATCAGTACATAATTTTCACCGACAGAGAGCAAAATCGATAACTTTGTCAGTTTGTGGAATTGTTTCCTAAACTTTGGTCATTGCAAACTTTGAACTATGTTTTCTTAACTTTATTTTTGTTTGCACATTTGTATGTGACTTTCTTGAACAACTGTTTTCCTACTATTACATATTAAAGGAGCACTAGACCGAAAAGTAAGGGCGCTCGTTTTTGCGAATTTCACATATATATCATCTACAAGTTAAGAGATTGATAAACTTCATGCCTCCATAGCCCACAGCCTGACGACGTGAGGGCAAAGGTTACTTGAATATTCATATCAACCAGAAATTTGCTATACTGTTGCATGCCAGATAGGTAATTTGATTTTCTGGGGGACCCCGTAAAAATACGCTCCAACTTATCGGTCTACTGCTCCTTTAACCATAGCATCCCTTCCTTCCCCCTCCCCGTCCACATACACAAAACACCCAATCCACCTATACCTCTCCCGTCCATTATGGTTGCGCATAAGACATTGCCATCGCCGTCTGAAATCAGCAAAGAACATTTCACCATATTCAATTATCATCAGGAACAAAATAAGTCCTTTTTCGGAATTTCCCCCACAATGAAACATGTGATACCTTCACACTTAGATTTAAACATTGATTGAAATTCTACAATCATGGGGATAATTTTTTTGGTATTTACTTGTATATATGTTATTTGGTTTTGGCTTTAGACTGGTAAGCCTATAGAGAGAATTTTCCAGTTCATAAGACAAAAAATCATTCAAAAACACACAGCTGATTACTTTTCACGCTTTTAGGATGAGGATCACTAACATGTCAAAACTTTGGGACTTCAAACGATTAGGAGGTAACCGCGTGAACGCATAGGTGTAGGATCGGGGGGGGGGGGTAGGGGGCTGGGCACGGGGCACGTACCCCTCCACTTTTCGAAAAACTTAATCTACCTACAGATTGGTATGAGGAGGGGGGGACACATGACTTGAAAGGTGACCCTAAAAGTTTGTGCCCCCGACTCCTCCAAAGCTTTTGAAGCTAAACTTTTAGCTAGGGCTAAATCATTAGCTAGGGCTAAATCATTAGATAGGGCTAAATCATTAGCTAGGGCTAAATCATTAGCTAGGGCTAAATCATTAGCTAAGGCTAAATCTTTAACTAGGACTAAATTATTAGCTAGGGCTAAATCTTTAGCTATGGCGAAATCATTAGCTAGGGCTAAATTTTTAGCTAGGGCTAAATCTTTAGCTGGGGCTAAATCGTGGGGCTAGGCTCTCGATCTTCAATGTCCAAGTCCATCGACGTGCAAAAATGCTCCCCCTGTTAAGACACTGTTTTGCATAACATGAAAAGGCATTGATGCACTATCATTAACAAACCAACATTAACTTGCCGCGACAGAATTAATTAACGAGACGCCCGATGAGCATTGTAATGGGGTGTAATGGGGTGTATTTTCTATACCTGAAGAATAGATTGATTAATGTCCTAAGAATCTTATGAAATTATATAATTACCATACTTCAACTATCAAAATTGTAGCTAAGGGCCTCAGCCTCCCCCTGAAAAATAGCCTAAAGTAGGAGCTCAGTCACAGTCCTCCTCCCCTCTCCCCTTCCTCCTCATCATGTCTCGAAAGGTATAACTTATACACGGCGTATAACATCAGATGTAAGTATGGTTCTTTAATATTGTAAGATTTCAACATGATTAACTTGGTGAAGTTCACAAAAAGAGAACTTTCTAAAAGGAAGAGAAACATCAAACATATCAGACAAGTGTGTAAAGAAACCAATTATTTATACTTTTCCGATAATTTTTTTCTATATTTCCTAAAATTTGACCTAATCGCAACCAGACATGCTCCATAAAATAATATATGTTCCCTTTTATTACTAGTTGTTATTTATTCATTATCCTTACTAATATTTAGTATTCTTGCTATTTTTCTCGAAATTCGCACTCTTGTCACTGTGTATGGCACCGCATTTTTTAAAGCAACTGTGTCCACACTTATAATTTTGAAAGCAACTGGTTTCTCCAACAATTATGACTACGCAAACTTTGCGATGAAGATTTGTAGATTCATTTATCAATATGATGACAATTCGTTTCCCCTACTTTACTTTCGTTTTCATTGTGTTGTATTCATTGTTTCATAATTTCGAGATAATTTTAGTTAATTTAAATCAATTTGGTGCGACTTCATATCAACCACAGTTCTGTTCAATCTTTCGCAATATCAAATGTGGATGAATTATCGCAATTTGATCTGACTTCAGATTTCGACAGTTCGGGGATTCCCCAACTACCTAATCTAGCTATGACGCCATAACAAACTATGTAACGTTCTGATCCTGTGACGTAACCTACGTACGTACGTACGTACGTGCATTCTCAGTAAAGTACCTCCTTCATTTTCTCTGATTGTCGAGTAGTTAAACTTCACTGCAGCTAGCAGAATCAATGTTATTTTAAGCCTCAAGGTAATTTTAACAATGTTAACTGTCTGGGATTATCACAACTGTTATGTTCCAAATCATGGTGTAAGCGTCCACAATTAACAGAAGTTTATGTCAAAGAAGAAGTTTTCAGGGCTAGTTATCGCCAAGCGAATCTTGCAGCACGGTAGGCTACATAGGCCTAGTACAACCGTACAAGTACTAACTACTAACTATAAAAGTAACACATGCTAACTTGGGCCATGGAAGTTCCTACTTCCATGCTTAGGCTAGGGGCTAGTAAGTCAGATAAACATCTGACTGTAGTATACGCTATAGCCATTACATGACTACGAACACTGAGTCAGACATCATGCTATGCATATAACGGTGGAAACCGCTACATTGACTCATCATAGTCGTGTCGCAGAATATTTGTGGCGCACTCCTGTTTTGCGAACATTTTCCAAGAAATTTGTACTTTTTTACCTCATTCATTTCAACCTGCAAAAGTTGGGCTACATAATTAAAAAAAGCTTTTAAGTACTAGTATGTAACTCTTATTCTTAATCTTAAAAGCTTGGGCATAAGAATACATTCAATAAGACAATACCTATAAAGTAAAAGTAAATTTGTTAAAGAAGAAACTTACACCTACCTAGGTTGCTACCTTCTTATCTTAGTCTTACAATCATGTGCGCCGAAGTGAATGTACCTAATTATTTCAAATTTTTATCGAACATTCGATGGCGTTATATTTATTAGTACGCGTATTGGTGTTGTGCACCCTAGTTAAAAAAAAATTAAAAAAAGTTGCAAGAGCGTACGGTTGAACTGAAAAGTGTACAATATTGGCTTAGGCCTACATTTGTACCCATTTTTCAATCATTTCAGGATTACCGACTTGTTTTAATTACTTACAAGATTAGAAGCAATAACAGGAGAAGTTAACTATATATTTTTATGTGCAGGTAGTGCCGTAGGTACAGTAAATTAGTACACGTACCGGTGTTGTGCACCCTAGTTGAAAATATAAAAAAAGTTCCAAGAGCATACGGTTGAACTGAAAGGAGTGTACAATATTGGCTGAGGCTTACTTTTTTTACCCATTTTTTAATCATTTCACAGGATTACCGACATGTTTTAATTACTTACAAGTTTAAAAACAATAACAGGAGAAGTTAACTATAAAAAATTTATGTGCCATAAGTACAGTAATTTCAGTGTGACAGGTGACATAAATAGACGGTGTGTCCCAAAAACAATAAGAGGAGAAGTTAAATATATATTTTTTATGTGCCGTAAGTACAGTAATTTCAGTGTGACAGGTGACGTAAATAGACGGTGTACTCGCGATTTTAGGACAGGCGATTTCCTTGTTAAAACAGATAGGTCGGAGTCTCACTCTGTATTGCATGTAGTGCGTAGCATGTAGGGATGGAGGGAAATCTTATCTCACTAGGGGCATAGGGCCTAGTTACTTAGCCTAACCTCTGAACGTTACAATAATTAACGTTACAAGTCCTCTGATCTTCGAGTAGTTAAAGTTGCTGAATCAAGGTTGTTTTAAGCCTCAAGGTTATTTTAACAATGTTAACTGTTGGGATTATCACAACTGTTCTGTTACTCCCAAATCATGGTATAAGCTTCCACAATTAACAAAAGTTTATGCAAAGAAGTCAAGAAGAAGTTTTGAGGGCTAAGCCTAGGGCCTAGTTATCGCCAAGCAAACACTGCAGCACTGTAGGCTACAACTTACAAATGCTAACTTACTTACTTTTTACTTAGCCTTACCTTTGAACGTTACAATAATTAACGTTACAAGTGAGGCTAATGCTCAATTATGCAGACTACATCGTGCAGTCATGTTGTTGTAAGTTGAGGCCCTCAACACATAAACTGTTCTTAGTTACGTAGGCCATACAAAGTTAAACCTACATGTAGACCTATGCCCCCATTTTGTTAAGAAGAGTGACTGCATCATGTTTCAGTTTTCAACCAGACTTAAAGAATAAATTTGTGACTTCAAAATGAAATTGAAAACTAAGTTACTAACGCGTGAGTAACGTTAAGTTAGGCTGCCTAGGCCCTACTTACAGTACTAACGTTAATTAGCCTAATGTAAAGAGTTAATGCCTAATTTGAGTGATTTCAAGTCTTGAATTATTAATTTTCCAACTTAATATTCTCTAATTTAAAACATTAAATGTTACTTAGGCTTTATCATTAGGGCCTAGGCCTATGTGGTGTTGCATTGTTGAAATGTCTCAACAGTTTTGGTCAATTTGAATATTCTATGACTGACCAGAATTTCAACAACCATGTTTAATATGCCTAGCGCTAGGCCTGAATAACATAAACAAAAATTCGGGTCAAGATTAAGGGTTAGTCACCCCGTAAAAAGCCCAAACTAAGACCACCACCAAAAAAAAAAAGACGCCCAGAGTTAGTTAGAACTCATCAATGTTGACTTTGAAATTGTGAACAGAATTGGAGCTAACTACCCACTCTGGCAAATCATTCCACTTATTAACAACTCTTTGCGAAAAGCTAAAATGCCGAATATTTATTCGTGAGAACTCTTTGGTCAACTTCAAACTGTTACCATGTGCCACATGAGAATTAGCTGAAATATGCAAGAAATAACAGGAAGTCAAAGCATCACTACCAGATAGGAACTTAAAAACCTGAATTATATCGCCACATACTCTTCTCAACTCGAGTATTGTCAAACCAAGAATTCGCAAGCTAGATTCATAAGAGAGATTCCTTACTTCGGGAATAAGTCTAGTGGCTCTTCGCTGAACTTGCTCCAAAATGAACTTATCCTTTTCATAACATAACAAGATTACAGGCTAAGAAGGGTAAGTCACCCCAATTAAAGCCCAAAAAAACACCACCACCATCCCCCCCCCCAAAAAAAAATCAAAGACTTAGTAAAGAACTTATCGATGTTGACATTGAAATTGTGAACAGAATTGGAGCTAACTACCCACTCAGGCAAACCATTCCACTCATTAACAACTCTTTGCGAAAAGCTAAAATGTTGTATATTTATCCGTGAGAACTCTTTGGTCAACTTCAAACTGTTACCACGTGTCACATAAAGATTAGCTGAAATATGCACGAAATTAACAGGAAGTCAAAGCATCACTACCAGATAGCAAGTTAAAAACCTGAATCATATCGCCACTTACTCTTCTCAACTCAAGCGTGGTCAAACCAAGAATGCAACCTAGATTCATAAGAGAAATTCCTTACTTTGGAAGTAAGTCTAGTTGCTCTTTGCTGAACCTGCTCCAAAATGAACTTATCCTTGTCATTAAAAGGACTTCTAGCCTGAGTAGCGTACTCAAGGTTAGATCTGACTAACTGCCTATACAAGTAATACGATTAAGAGCACAATTGCAGAAATACCTAATACTGGCAGCATATGTACCAGCAAAACGTAAAATGTCTGATTGTTGGTAGGCCAGTAGGCCTAACACAGTTATTGGTCGAAATTAACTTCAATAAAATATTATTCTAAACTACGCAATTAAAGTATGAAGCATCTAATTAGTGGAAAAGGAAATCTTATTAGCAATTGGTAATCGTAAAAATTTTGTCGAACAATGTCTATAGTGGGTATTAAAGTTAAACATGGGTTGGTTGAAATTCAGGTCACTATGTAGCCTGTGGTACAGTAAACCCAGTTTTAACGTTAGTTTAATATAACTAAGAATTGAATATGATCCACATTCCATAGACTGGCAATGGAATAATACTTAATCTGAAAATACTATTTTGGTAGCACATAAATTCTAATGATCTGTGTGATTAAAGAGCACAATTGCAGAATAAGCCAGTAAGCATATCCTATGCAATCTGATGGCCATTTAAAATGGCCAAGTTGAACAGAACACTCCCAAATTACATCTCTTAAAATGATAAAGAATTCATTCATAAATAGGTTCAAAAATGTGCTTACTGTTCAAATATTGTTAGACAATACTATATAACCTTACCTAAATTAACTTAAACGTCCTAAAACCGTAACAAAATAACATTTTTTAATCAAAAAGTTGTCCGAAAATTATTCTCCTTCCACCAGTACTGCTCGTCCACTGCATATAAAATGATTAACTGCGTATTCGTGCAAATTCATGTACTCCTAATGTGCGGGTGTATACAATTAAATGGGAGGATACAAAAGCTTTTCATGGGCGCTCTAGCAATGGTCTATTCAAGATGGGTGAAAATATTCGAAATTGAGTCGCGTGCAAGATTTATTTACAAATGTTATAAATTAATTTAGGCTCCCAAACTTCTTGCCGCTTCTCCATGCTGGTTTTGCATAAGGAATTTGCATAAGGAGGCCAAATACAACATACAAAAAAAACACCTTACAGTACCTGTTCAAGTTACGTTAAGTTCTGTGCAGTACGTGTACGACATGCTTGTGAGCTGAGAACGTAGGTAAGACTACACGCAACATGTTTCAAGAAAAAATTGGCTGCCATCCAAAAATGTGTCAATCATTTGCGAATGCTCTCACATTTTGGTTTGTGCTCGCGACCATAGATGGAAGTGTGTATACGTTGGTTTGGTTAAATGCAGATAAATTTTTAAACAATTTTCTTGTTTTTTAAAGCGAAAACTTTGTCTTCCGAATGGACTTTCATAAATTTTCTTCAATGGATTACTCAATACGAAAGTAAGAAAGTTTTCATATCGTGATTTGAGTTGCGCTAAATTTTAGTGCAACTTTCTTTTACGCGTGTTGTAGCACATTGACTTTTGCTTCAGTATGTAGTTCAGGTTTTTTCAATATACATGCATTCTTGCCCTAATCTGGAAGATTAGGTCACTGCATGATTTGGGCATGCCATGAATATTTATGCTATTGCAGAATGAGAATACCCTGAGTTATTAAAGGTTACCGCCTTAGCAAGATTACACTGTAAGTGAATTTCCAGTGTAGCTCCTGTAACCACTTTTTTCAAACAGTTTTCAAGATCTATTTTCATGTACACTGTTGCCCTTTTATAACCACTTTATAAAAAAAATCTTTTTTAATTTCCCCACTCAGAATTTGTTTTAAACCGCTATGACCTAGGGGGGTTCTAATAGTATTGTGCAGTACTGCATAGGAAAAACCTCAAAAATTGTTGGGTGTTGTTTCTTCTTTGAACACTCCCCATATCTTCAAAAGCCCTTTAAAATCTATTCCAACAATTATTTTTCTGTATGAGTGAAAAGATGGAGAATTTTAAGCTTCTCTAAAAGCCACATTAGTCTTTAAATGGCTGTTTGTTTGCAACCTCTAACAAATTGACATACCAAAATTGAATAATGAACTAGAATTATAGCACTCTGCAAAATGCATACCTCCGCCCCTGTTCATTCCCCACAGGAATACAAGCTACCTCAGAAAGCCTCGACCCACCAACTTATAACCCCAAACAATCTCTTTCTCATTGTTGATCTGTATTGCTGTTTACATTTTAAACACTTAATGATCATCGCTTGTGATCATTGTTTTTAGTTTAATCCAAGCTAAGCATTCATTATTTGAGCTCTTTTCAGAGGAAATTCACATTGCATCATTTTCATTCATGGCAGAAACCAATTGTTTTGATTGCATTGATACCAGAGACCACTTTATTTGATTTTCTTTTGAGTCCAAAAAATTCATGTTATGGCTGTTCTTTCATGGCATGAGTTCATTGTTCAGCACATTCCATTGAAGAGTTTCAACAAAGTGTTGATAAATGTTGCCCTAGAATAGCCCCACCCCTCCATTTTTGCCCTTTTCCTGTTCCAATATGTCCCAAATTTTAATCACTTCCTCTAAAGCATAAACAAAACCACACCAAATTTGATCAAAATCTAGTCATCAGTTAATTGAGATATCTTGATGACAAGACAAAATGTCCCCACCATTATTTGCACTCTTTCACTGTTCCAATATGCCTCACATTTTAATCACTTCTTTCTTAAGCAGGAACAAAATCACACACCAAATTTAATTAAAATCCAGTGACTACTACTTGAGATATGATGATGACAAACAAACTTACCCTAAAACATCCCCACCCTCCCTTTTTCCCTTCCCCTACTCCAATATGTCCCAAATTTTATTCTTTTTTTCCTAAAGCAGTAACAAAACTACATACCAAATTTAATCAAAATCAGTGACTACTTCTTGAGTTGTGATGATGACAAACAAACTCACCCTAAAACATTCCCACCCTCCCTTTTCCCTTCCCTACTCAATATGTCCCAAATTTCAATTGCCTCTTCCTAAAGCATAAACAAAACCACACACTAAATTTAATCAAAATCAATCATCAGTCATTGAGATTATTTTATGACAGACAAAATTCCCCACCCCCATTTCACCCATCGCCTATTCAATTATGTCTCAAATTGTAATCACTTTTCCTTAAGCAGGAACAAAACCACACAATTAATTTAAATCAAATCCAATCATCAGTTCTTGAGATATCTTGATGACAAACAGACAAATAGAGGCAAAAACATGTCCACACCCCTCCATTTCCACCCTTCCCCTGTTTCAAAATATCTCAAATTTTAATCACTTCTTAAGCAAGAACAAAACACACACCAAGTTTCACCAATTCAAATCCTCTGTTATTGATAAATATCTTGATGACAAACGTACAGAAAAATGGGTGAAAACAACCTCCATCCAACCTCATTGGCAGAGGTAATAAAGAACAAAGTTTTTTTTTGTGACATGTATTTTACCCCAAATTTCAGATTTTTTAATTACAAAATGTAAAATAAAAACTGGATGTAACTTGGATGTATAATTGTCAAAACAACTGGGATGTCATTTTTAAGGCCTTTTGAACTCTCCAAAATGTTTCTGGAAATTTATCTTCATACAGAAGTCGTACAGAAAACAGTTTTTACAATTTTTCTTTGCAGAGAATATATTTAAAAGTGATTTATCTTGCAATTTTAAAGTTTCAGGAAAAGGGATGAGAGAGTTCTTAAGAAATATCCAAATATCTTCAAACTTTTCCTATGCAACCTAACACTGAGTTTTGCAATATGGTTGCAATATGTGGCCCGTATATTAACCATACTCAAAATTTGCATAAAATAGTTTGTTGTTTGGACCAACTATGTATGTGACTCACAGAATTAATAAACTGCATGCAGTTAACTATTTATGTGTTGAAGTACAGTCAACATGCAGTATATATGCACTTACGCACCTAAACAACCAGACCTACTAGTAGTAGGATTGTCTTATCAGCAAATACTACTTATTGAGTCTTGACACAGATTTATTTTTAGTGCAAATAGCGTGAATGTTAGTGTAAACATAAACTTAAACTATGAACTGAACAAAAACTTTTACCCCTCTGTTCCACACACATTTACAAAAGTATGATTATGAATTGTAGATTTGAATGGTGCCTATCAAAGTTTAAAATCCCTAAAAATCCAAAATCAAGGCCTGTTGAATTTAAAAGCACACACAAAAAAATCCCAGCTTCAGCACATGATACATTTTCTTTGTCCCCTTTGTGGGGTCTTTTAGTCTTGTACCCTTCCCGCCCCCCCCCCCCCCTCTCTCCCCGACCTGGAAAAAATATGTTTCCGGCTGCTATAACCACAGGACTATTTCATAACTGGAAATTTTTATAATTAATTCCAACACTGCCCCCTCCCACACACACCACACACACACACACATTCCATTGTACTGCACCTACAGTGATGGTGGATTTTGTAATATTTGAATATTCTTGAAAGGTTGACACGCTTTAATACATGTAAGTGATCTTTTCTATGTTTCTTTGTCTAGGTTTGGAACAGTTCAAACAGGACTCTTCTTGAAGACTGGTGCATTAAGCGACTTTACAAATCTTTACTGATGCAAGATTTTGTAAGCAATTACCAATCCCTATCTCTGCAAAAGCAAAAATACTGCGACCAAAATGGAAACGTTCGCATACAAAGGCTGAGTATGAATCAAGAGTCATCAAGGTATGCAACATTCATTGAGAGGGGATGGCCTCTTTCCTCTCCCATCAAACCAGGGGAACTCGCTGCGGCTGGGTTTTACTACACAGGTGACAGCGACAAAGTCGCATGTTTTAGTTGTAAACAATGTCTCCATCATTGGGAAGAGGGTGACATTGCTTGGCAAGAACATCGGAAAATCAATCCAAATTGCCCCTTTGTCAATGGAAAGGACCAAAGAAATGTACCTTTGACAGCATGTGCCAAACACTCTGTAGATAGTGCAAAATCGAATGGCTCACAACCAGATTTTCTCCAACCTAAAAAGCTTGCCATTCCTGATACAGGGAGGCTGATTAGTCCATTGAACTTATTACTAGAAATGGGCCAACATATGATGTATTGAAAACATGCAAGCATAGATTGTATGCCACGGAGGAAAGAAGGATGGAATCGTTTGATAATTGGCCCAGAGGTGAACATCCAAAGCCATCACTTCTAGCTGGGGCAGGATTTTTCTATTCAGGTAAGGGGGAAATAGTGTTTATATTTTATGGTATCTGGACTAGTGCTGTCATGACATGGCTCTATCACATATCGATTATCGTGAAGAAAAAATGTCCTGATATACGATATATTGCGATACTTTTCAAGAAAACTGACTCACAACACAAATTGTTAATATCACTAATGTTATATGATCATGGAGTTACAATTTACTCCATGATATGATGAACGCAAGAAAAAATGATTTGCAGATCTAGCAGACGACATGATTGCATGACTATTACGCATGCATCACGCATGTGTTTGGTAGTTCAGCCAACGTGATTATTGAAGTGAGAGCCTGAGTGACACATTCTGGACCAATTTTTTGTTCTTTTTGCCAACTTACATCGGTGTGTGCCAGTGTGTGTGTGGTGACGGAGCTAGATTTTTAATCAGTTATTTTTATGTTTCACCATTATTTTGCGCATTTTCAATGACCTAAACTTATCTTTTAGGTTTACTACTGTTGTAATGTACAAAGTAGCCTAGCCCAGTTGCGTGAAAATTTCTTAGTTAAGTATTAGTTTTTGATATCGTGATATGTCGCGAGAGGCATAATTCATTTCATAGGAAAAGGGATATCCTGATATCGCGATAATCGATATGTCATGACAGCACTAATATGGACAGGTAGAGATTTTATATGCAACAGGAATTTTTTTAATTCCAAACAGGGAAGTCTTTTAATTATGTGAAAATTATGTCATAATTACTGAATAATTACATCATCACTTACGGTTAAACGGTTAACCGACCGTAATGGTGATGGCTGTATTTATGAAAAAATGCTACCCATCACAACCTTAATGGAGATTCAAAACTTCTTTGTCATATTGTCATATTCAATTGCTTCAATTTAAATAATTTTGGTGGAGGATTAAAAACAATAAGTTAATGTAAAAAATTCATGGGGTTTTTATGGTGAAATTTTCAATAAAATTTTAATATTTTAAAAAGGCCATTAAAAAATCAAAATACTTTACAAGATCAAGTTTTAATTTATTTTGATGATTTATTTTGTGCTTTTTTGCTAGTGTTTTTGGAAGAACAGTCCTTGAATTAAAAAAATGGATTTGTAATATACTGTACAGGGACTATTTTGGAGAGAAAAAAATTGGTTTACGCAAAAATTTGATTTTATGAAAATGCATACAAGTCTTTACACAAGTGTTATGTTATGTTTCTCTCCAAAGTTATCACAATTAACCTTTTCCACATGCTTTATACAGTATTGTTTGCGGTTTAGTGGTTAAGATCCCAATTTTTTTTTAGTCGTAATCAGTTCCTCCACTTCAAAACTTGTGGTTGAGAATTACAACAGCAATGGATTAAGACAAAAAAAAATAAAAGGGCTGCTGGTCTACTAATTTATACATCAAACAATTACAGAAGAATATCAATATTAAAACCTGAATACTTCCACAAAAAAAGTCAGTGATTGTCAGCCGCATTAGTACAGTAGATCATTTTGACTGGGGGTGTTATATATAAGATGTACAGACTGTCTCAAATAGCAGCATCCATTTTGAAAAAAAACTTGTCTCCCTGTAAAAAAATTGATAATCAAAATCAGTATTTTTGCCAACCTTTTACCAGATTTACCAACTACATGTAATCTCAAATTTTACTGAAAAGTCTTAAAATTTTGGAGGTATCACGCCCCTTCATTCCCCGGAGATGACTAGTGCTGTCACGACATGGCTCTATTTCGTATCAATTATCATGGAGAAAAATATTGGTATATCGCGATACTTTTTAAGAAAACTGACTCACGACACAAAATACTAATATCACTAACGTTACTTTTATGATCAACGCAAGAAAAAATGATTTGCAGATCTGCACTGTAGCAGACAACATGATCGCGTGACTATTACGTGCAACACTTACATGTTTGGTAATTCAGTCAACGTGACCTTGAATCATTGAAGTGAGAGCCTGAAAGTCGTGTTCTGGGCCAATTTTTTGTTCTTTTTGCAAACTTACATCGAACGTGCCAGTGTGGGGTGACAGAGCACGAGTTTTAACTAGTTTTTTTTTTTTTATGTTTACACTATTTTTGCACATTTTTAATGGCCTAAACCTGACTTTTAGATTTATTACCATAATGTTAGAATTGTAACATACGAGGTAAGCTAACCAAGTTGCATGAAAAATCTTAGTTGAGTATTAGTTTTTTGTATATGATGCGAGAGGCATATTTCATGTCGTGGGAAAAGATATATCACGATAATCAAGATATCATGACAACACTAGTATTTACGCCCCTGATGATTATAATGAGATCTTTTCTTTCTTGTTTTTAATTTGATATGACCTCTATATTGACCTCTAGTTTAGTGTTTTCCACTATCAGTGATGATATTTGTGTTTTTATTTCTACAGGTACAGGTGATAAAGTTACATGTTTCTATTGCGATGGATGTCTTCAAGGCTGGCAACCTGCAGATGAACCCTGGGTGGAGCATGCAAGGAATTTTCCCAGGTGTGAGTGGATGTTTCAACAAAAAGGACCATACTTCATCGATTACGTCAGAGGAACATAAAAGGAAGTTGTAATTGACTGCATGAACATTTAACTTTGAATTATTTAACGATATGATAAATGTGTAAAATGAATGCTATGTGTCTCTAGTATTTCAAATGGTTATCATCATAAAATATATTAATAACAAATCATATTTAACTGCTTCAAGAGCATGTCAGTTACATCAAAAAATGTTGTTGAAATTAATTTCTTTTGTTGTTCTATTGTCCATCTTAATTGCTTGGGTTTATTAGAGATGCTAACGAATTAGCTGTGCAATTCAAAACTTTATATATTGCTTAGATTTAGCTTATTAGGTTCAGGGAAATAGCTAAAAAGTTTGTACTTTTAAGGTATAAAATTAGAATGGGAAATAGTTTTTTGAAAGTTTCTAATTGTTATAAAAGATTATTCTATAGCAATCTTTATCAACCCTACATAATAGGTAGGCAACTACTACTACTGTTTTTGGTTATAAACCAAACCTGCTGACAGGCTGAATTAATGTGGAGGGGGATGGGAGGGGAAGTCACACCCTTCTACCTTATGCCTCAATATGAGTGCAAAGTTACATTTTGTAATCAGTTATGTTTTGCCTTGAAAGATGAAAACATTTATTGGTTTTTCTCATGCTGTTGTTCAAAATATATCTTAAGCTAACAGATACATGAAACCTTTTGATTGATAAGATTTCCAATTGCTTAAATAGTTTAAACCCCATAATCTTGCCTTTTAAATCATTTATTTATCCTGTTTAGTTATCAATATTGAAAGTATTTTTAGCTGAGATTTATTCAAGATAAAGTAATTTAGTGTATACTAAAGTGTTATATAGTTTCTTTCTCTAAGCAGCATGTAAAATTGATTTTTCATGTTCTAGGGATATTTAGATGATAATTTGATAATGACGTATTTTGCCACTTAAACGTTTTATTCAGTGACCAATCATAGTACTTATAGGTGTTGTTGATGCACTGTATGTTGTTATCTCACACAACATTTGTATAATGTATTTATTGTATATTTTTGAAAAGATTTTTTTTAATTTGTTCATAACCTTCCTTTCAAACAAAAGGTTAAACTAAATATGGCTGGGTGTATGTTTAATGAAGTTTTCCAAGTTAATACTATATAATGCACAATGCTTTATGTAAACGTTACAAAATCTTGTATATTCTGTTGAGTATGGTTGTTAAAACTATCCATAGGTGTCTTTTAGTGATCCATATGCCCAATTTTTACTGTGGTTGATGTAAAATTGTGTAATGTTGCTGAGCACCAAGTACGTTTTTTAATTGTGAAAAACTCATAAAAGTAGTAGAAATGAGTGTGTAAACCTAATATTAGGCATTTTATGATTAATGAAAGTCTCCATAAATATTCCCTTATAATATCTTTCAATTATAGCAAGCAAATAAAGCAACAAACAGGAGCCGTGTCTCCTTGGAAACTCATTGTGTATTATTATGTTTGCGACACACTTTGCGGAAACATTAAACAGCTATATTTTTAATAATGCAAGAAATTTAAAGATTCCATCGGATTTGAAGTGAAAAATTGATGGTGTCTTCAACAATTTTGTAATTTGATCAGCGTTCATGTAGTTTTAAGTCACATGTTGTATTACAGGCTCAGTTGGGAAATATGTAGTTATTACAGCTGGGGGTCATCTCCAGAATGTTATCAGTCTGCTCAAAATGTGCATTCAGTCATAATTGCCTGAAAGTCACAGCTTGTGTTCCAATCCTTTGATGTTGTATTTTTTTAATCAGAAGAGAGTCTAGATGAGTAATAATTGCAAAGTGCTGTGAAGATTGAGCCAGTGTTATTAAGCTGTACAGAAAGTACAAGTCTGAATATTTTTTGAATATAAATATGAATATATATTTTTATTTTTAATTTGTCTGTTCATCCACTTTGGTTTGGGTGGAGAAATTGTTAAGTGCAATACTTATAATTATAAAAAAAATGTGTATATTAATACTGCTGTTTGGCCAAATGATATTGACCCTGATGTTTGCTGATACCTATTTTTAATGTTTTATTCTTATTAGAGTTTAATCAATTCTTTTGATTTTTAGTAAAATTATGGTTAGTAGTTTGTTTGGTTTATGAAGAAGAAAAAAGAGCTAAATCTTCCAAGCCATTAGGCTCATAGGGCCGGTGCTTATCCCCAGTTTCCATGGCACAAGTGAATGAGAGTACATGGCTCCCTCTACATCGGATGCCAGTCCATCACTGGTTCCATCATAGATTAATTCCCCAGCCGTGCTGGTACTCATTTTACAGCTGAGTGGACTAAAACATGTAGAGTAAAGTGCCTTGTTCAAGGACACAATGAGGGTACATGTTACACATGGAATAGTCAATGTATGGAGTAGAATTCTTTTGTCACCTTTTTCAATCACAGTGTAGTGCTGATTATGACTCCTCAACCACTGCATTAATCTGAAAAAATTATTTGGTTTACTAGAAAACACCTTAAATGAGGGTAGAAACATGTTGAATCTTAATACGTGCGTACATCTAGCCCCCAGACAATCCAATCTGGCCCACGAACAATAAAGGGTTAATGAATAATGCACTATTCATTCAGTACAGGATAATGCATAGAAGCTGGGCACAGATTGAGCGATACATGAGGGCGGGCCAGAGTGCATCCAGCGATATCTGTGCAAATTAGGCTCACAGCTTGCCAAAGGAAGGTGGATAAGAGAATCACAGACGTCTGGCGTACATCCTTCTAATCGCGCACGCTCTCAACTTGTTTGTATTCAGGGATTGTTTTGCGGGGTTTGTTTGTCACATGACACTGGTTTTGCCACCTGAATGGCCCACGGCCTGAAGCTGTTGTGAAATGATTGCCTTTAGAAAAATTTAATTAAGAACCCTTGGTATATAGTGAAGATTATATATTTGTCAGAAAAAGCTTTAAATTTAGATCAAGAAAAGTCTTTGAATTTTTACAAAAGCTTTTTACACAAGCACCTATAGTTATCTTGATTTATGGCTCATCAAAGTTTAAAGAAGTTTCAATGTATGCAAAATTTGATTTATAAAACAGATGGCGGCACAGAATCTTTTTAACTCTTCAAGTTTCTGTCCTTAATTGTAGTGACTGAAGTTACTGACCACCATCAGGCTGTTTTTTCATGCCTAATTTTGATCGAGGGTATGAGGGAGGTTCTACATTTCTTGGTCATATTCAATTGCTTCCATTCTGTCAAAGAATGGTTGGTAAAGGATTGAAGAACTCAGCTCATCTTCAATATCTTTTGACCATTGTCTGCTAATTTTGTTTCAAAATTTCTTGGAAGCTAGCAAAACTTGTCTAAATGACAAGAAAATTCATTCTCAAAAAGCACAGTGGTCTTTCAAAGTGAAAAGCCTCGTCTGTCTAGTTCTTGGTAAGGAGTATCGAACAGCAAATTATGTCATCGCGAGTGTTTCATTGATAGCTTTGCAGTAATAACCTCCAGAAAATGTGAAAACTTGGTAATAAATGTATCTCTTATTACCCTCAACTCTCAATTGCATCTACATTTTAAATGAAACATTAAAACAAATCACAAACAAAACCACCACTAGAAGGGCAACGCATGGAAACTGAAAATAAACTTTAATTGAAACAAAATTTAAAATGCGTGTGATTTTTTAGATTTGTTCAAAGGGAGAAGGGAAGCTCATTCATCAGCATAATTTGCTGTTAGTTTGTCACGGTCATTTTTTGTATCACAATTTAACCAAAAATCTAAAGGGGGGAGAAAAAAAATCTTGTGGAAAGGTTCCTGATTCCCTAGAAAATGTTGGATTTGCACATATATTTGCTGTGTCCAATACCACCCATTGGTGCTGCAGTGCCATTAAACATCACCAAACCAATACTTATTGTGATATGTCATAGACTGTGACTAAGGCTTGTCTTGTTTGTGGGTGCTAATTGTCACCAGTGATTGCGTCATGTTTGTCATTATTTAGGACAGACGACAGTAATCCATCTGGTGGATTATAACAAGGTAGCCTATATATTTTTGTACTATTATTTTAAAGTTGTGTAACTGCATGCAAATATTTGTATATAATTATTGTAGCTTCATGTTGTGTAATTGCACAGATGATTTATTAGACAAGAAATTATATTTGACACTTACATATATTGTGTACTTTATATTTGAAAAGTAAAACAACTGGTTAACTTTACTTTGACATTTTGTGGGGAC